>OZ012739.1:39769617-39821262 GCA_963859935.3 Lathyrus sativus
AGCTTTGCATCAGTCTCTTGATTTCTCTTCCTTTCTGGACAATCACTAGCATAATGACCATACTTCTGGCAATTGAAACATTGAATGTGGCTTTTGTCTGGCTTTCGACCACCACCTCTTCCTTTACCTGCAGCATCACCTCTTTGTTTGCCTTGGTTCCAAGGTTTCTTCTTATTCGACTGGTTTCCTCCTTTGTTGCCATTCCAGTTACCTTTGCCTTTTCTTTCCTTTTCTGACTGTGCCTGCAAAGCCATATCTTTCGACTTTCCTACAGCTCTCTCAGCCATCCTCTGTTCATGAGACTCAAGAGTCCCTTGAAGCTCTTCCTTCGTCAACACTGATAGATCTTTTGACTCTTCTATGGCAACTACCACGTGGTCGAATTTTGGAGCCAATGATCTCAAAATCTTTGAGACAACTGCTTTCGTCGTTAGCGCTTCTCCACATACTTTGATTTGATTTACGAACCTTGTAATTCTGGTGAAGAAATCTGTAATGCTTTCGTTGTCTTCCATCTGAAGCAACTCATAGGTTCTCTTGTGAGTTTGTAACCTCACCTCTTTCACCTTCTCTGCGCCTCCAAACGACTTTCGAAGAATCTCCCATGCTTCTTTTGCTTAATCAACATCACTAACCTTTTCAAAGTTATCAGGATCGACACACTGATGAATTATAAAGAGTGCTTTATAATCCTTCTTCTTCAATTCTTTGTGCGCAGCCTTTTCCGCCTCCGTTGCATTCTCCCCAAGCGATGTTACTCCATCTTTCACAAGATCCCAAAGATCTTGATAACAGAAGATCACCTTAATCTGCTTGCACCAATTCTCATAATTGTCTTTCTTGAGAATTGGCAGGGTCGCCGGAAAGTTGCCGTTCGGATAATTCATCGCCATCACTATCTTTCTTCCTTGAATCTTTCAACCGGAGCTCTAGATATCAGATGTTGGAAATTCACCTCACACCCTATGAAGAATTGCCTTCAATCTTGATCTCAAGATTGATGAACAAACCCACAATATGATAGTAATGGTAATAACAAGTAATTATCAAGAACAACAAAAGAAAAGAAGAACAAACAAGAAAGAGAAGAATCAGAGAAGAAGTATTTTGAGAGAATGTGTTACCCACAACTGTGGGATTTCTTATTGAACTTTTACTTGCTAACTGCAACTGTGAAATCTGTTCTGTTGTGATGTTTTTGAATACAAAGCAAGGCACCCTATTTATAGTTTTAGATTTACAAAAGCCCAAAACATAAAAGGCGCAAAATATTCAAATCAAATCTAATCATATCAAATCAAATCAAAACAATGAATTACATTTAACAAGAATTCACATAATTATCGAAATCATGAGATAATGCAAATATATAACATATAAGTATAATATAAATAATCTCACACTTCAAAAGTTTCGTCAACACAATATCATTCAAGTCACATACTACTCACAAGTATATACACACAATCCATAATTCACCAATTCATCAATTTTACATATCGCACATAGTCTCATATCACAAACATATACCCAATGCGACTCAATGCAAGACTCAAATGCAACTCATGCAATGTGGTACCAAACACTTGTTATTATTTTTCGATTTTTACATTAAACCGGGTCCGTTCCCTATACCAACAACACACAAAAAGCCCATTCAATAAGCTTTCAAACCCCATTTTAGGTTTGAGACAATTCACTAGCTCCCACAGAACTAACAAGCATTGTCACTTGACACAAAGAACGCGTTATGCAAATTCAACAACCATATGCAATTACGACAATTCCCTAATCTTAACATTCATGCATATTTTCAATAATTCATCACACTTGAATTACCACACATTTACACCTACACAAGTATCAACACAATCCACCCTCAATTCACAAAACACACATCATCAATTAAAAATAAAATAATTAATCCATCATCAATAATTAAATTCAATACTCCTATGATAATTAAAAATAAGTATTAATAATTAAATGAAGATGTATATTTAATATTTAGACTAATGAAATAAAATATATTAATAAGCTAAAGAAGGATTCTTAATTTAAACATGAGTCAAAGAGCATGACATGATCACAAATCCACTTAGCTTCTAATACATGTGCTAAGCTATGCTACAGGTGAATTCACAAATTTATTGCCTAAGGACATTTTCCTGCGCTACAACAGGTGCACTGAAAGAATAAAACAAAACATATTACATTCATTGGCCATCATTATTAAGCTACAGTGGCAAATACATTAAAGATATCACTTGTCTTCTATAAAGGTAGTATGAAAAGCCACTTAATTCATATTACTCATAATAGGTAACATTGTTATTTTCAATTGTTTTCGAACCTTATGCTACAGGTCTTGAAAAGAAGAAATACATTATTTCATCTTATTAAATCCTAAGTTACTGTTCATGCTTAGTTGAAAAGAAATATTTATGTTCCTTCGATTGCTTTACGATAAATACTAAAATGGATCTCTATAATATATCAAAATATCAATTTCAAACACAATTAAATTAACATATTTCAAAGATTAACACCAAAATCTAACAATTTCAAATTTATAAAATATTTGGAAAAATAATATTAAATAATCAGCATCACTGGTTATGTTCAAATTTCAAAGTAATATCACCAAACTTTGTATCCCTCTAAAATAACAATCGCCAAACTTTAAATTGTTAAATAACCTTCGAGACTGAATGTAATTTAGGTATTGCTTTTATTGTGACTCACATGTGTCATGTTGATAACTTGAATACCTTTACTTTACCAATCAACATGAGCTGTTTAGCTAACAAAACCGAAAAGTAGAATTTTTTACCACTATGCCACTACCTGAAATCAAATATACCAAATTGCCACAACTTAAAAAAAATTACACAATTGTCACAAACTCAGAAAGGGTTCGTCCAACCATTGGACGACCCAATGAAGAGGATTTTGGCGCCAGCAAGGGTTCGGCCAATGGATGGCCGACCCTGCTCTAGGGCTTTTTTTTTTTTTAATTTCAGAATTAAAATGAATTTTTTTTTTATTTTTTGTTTTTAATAGTTTTTTATATATTTAAATGATTTAAATAATATAAAAAATAATAAAAAATAATTTAATTATTTTTATATTTTAATAAATGATATTTTATAATTTATTTATTATAAAATATATTTCAATAATATTTAATTATTTAATTGTTTAAAAAAAATTAATAAATGTTATTATATATTAATATTAATAATATATTTTTGAAATATTAAAATTATTTAAATTATAATATATATTAATATTAATAATATATGTTTCACATTATATAATTAATTCATAAATATAAATAATTATATAAAAGAATAAATTGAATCATAAAAAAAGAATATTATTAATATTTAATCAGGGGAAAAATACATCATTTTTAGACGGGCCGATTTGATGGGCCTGCCACGTTCGGACATTTCCTCCGCATATGACCGATTTCTCGACAAATCCCACATCTTCTCTTTTCTTTCTCAAAATCGTCCATTTCAGTTGTAATTCTTGTACTATTTGGACGCCCTTTCTTATTTCTTCGCATTGTCTCGTCATGGCAAAGAGTGAATCCATCATATGTTGGCCAATTTTGCTGGTGTGGTAGTCCAAGGAAGCTTTGGCTGTATACTTTGAATACACTTAGAACTTTGAAAACATCTGGTATGTGCATTTTGTGGTCCTGTCGTATACTGGCACATGCTGCGATTACATGAGAGCAAGGTAAATGAAATGCCTGAAACCTCCCACAATCGCACCACCCTCTCCTGAGATCAACGCTAAAAGTACCTAATGGTCGGCCATCGCGTTGGTTAATGCATTCGGCAACCATAAAACAGAATCTCTCGCGATCAAATTGAATGACGTTATGACTGCTAGATTTAATAGCCTCGTCGGCCATTCCCTTGATACAGTTTTTCGTGAAAGTTTGACCGGATGCCAACAGTTTTGTCCAATCGTGTCCTCGTTTTCCAAACAGCGATCCCAGACGATAGTACGTTGACTTGACCAATGCTGTAATAGGTAGGTTTCGGGTAGCCTTAAGTACCGAGTTCATAGATTCGGCTAAATTTGTGGTCATGTGTCCCCATCGCTGTCCTCCGTCAAACGCCCTCGACCACTTCGCTCTGGGAATATTGTCAATCCACTCCAAAGCTGCTCTATCTGCTCTTCGTAATTCGCCCCTGTAGTAGTTAAATGTTGCCTCTGTTAGTGCATATCCTGAAAATAATTAAACAAAATGATTAGTAAAACAAAATGATCAAACAATTATCAATAAAACTTGTGAAGATGTAGACATACCCATGTTGACAACTGTTTTTCGTAGTGCTTTGTTTCTGAACTCACGCATGAAGTTTTGCGCAATATGTCTGATACAGTAAACATGTGAAGATGGAGGAAACTGCCACCCATTTTCAGGATCATCGTAAGCACTCTTGATTGATGGATGTCGGTCGGATATTAGACAAAGATTGGCCTGGGGGGTCACGTGCATTCTCAAATTCTTGAGAAAGAAACTCCAACCATCCTTTGTATCTCCTTCAACCAATGCAAACGCTATCGGAAAAATGTTACCATTTCCATCTTGTGCCACAGCCATTAACAAAGTCCCTTTGTACTTGCCGTACAACCAGGTTCCGTCTATTTGCACGATTGGTTTACAGTAACTAAAACCACGGATACACGGTTCAAATGCCCAGAAAAGTCGGTGAAATTTTCGTTTGTTACCCAACTGGGTTCCGTCGTCTGTAATAATCGGCAATGTTTCCAACTGTATAACAGTTCCAGGAAGATATGTCTTCAGCACCAACAACCACTGTGGTAGGTCATTGTAAGACGTCTCCCAATTTCCATAAAGTGCTTCTACAGCTTTGATCTTTGCAATCTAAGCTTTCCGATATGAGATTCTATAACCGTATTTTTCAGCAATGTGGGCTTGTATAACTTTGACTTTCAGTGAAGCGTCGCTGTTAACAAGTTCTCTGATGCTGTGGCTAATAATTTCAGAATCTAATTTTCTATGATCCTGTGACATTGAGGTTGTAGTGCACGTGTGTGAACCCTTTATAGTAGCGATCTCCCATAATGTGCTTTTTTTACGCACAGCAGCTCTACATTTGAAGACGCATTGTGGGTTTGTACATTTTATTATATACCTTACTGAATCAGATTTATATACTGCATAGTCAAGGTTGTTACTAATATGCCAATGTTGTAAAAAAAGAACACACTCTTCCTTATTTTCAAACACCAAGCCTACTTCCAATTTTTCACCATTATGGTTTGGTTTTTCATTTTCAAAAATATAGATGGGTTGAGATGACTCCATACATATGTTTGACATATGCACTGGTGGATTGTACAGATTTATGGGTTGAGCATATATTACCTCTGACTGCATGAGTTCATCGTGA
The DNA here is from genome assembly GCA_963859935.3 of Lathyrus sativus. Lineage (NCBI taxonomy): Eukaryota > Viridiplantae > Streptophyta > Magnoliopsida > Fabales > Fabaceae > Lathyrus > Lathyrus sativus. The sequence goes on from OZ012739.1 coordinate 39,775,059, forward strand.
CCGTCGTCATCGTTATCACCGAATAAGTCTTCAAAGCGAACATCATCGAGCTCATCGTCACTGTATTCACCAACCTCCTCGTTCCGGATGAAAGGTTCATTATTTTGCATTATTTCATCATCAGTCGTTTGGCTCACCCCGTATTGATGCGAATATGATGATTGTGTTGGATATGCCTCGTCTTCAAGGCGAACATATAATTCAATTGTCTTCAACTGGGGCATTGTGTAATGACATTGAAACATTGATTTGACTGCGCTGTCTGTATCTATCTGCATCATTACGTAGAACACATCATCGTCTACCCCATTACGTATTGGTTGACGGTAAGTAATTTCCTGGACAGAACGATTCACTTTTTTTTCAATTCTATCTTTTAGATGACGGATATCAGAACTTCGGTGAAGTTTGAACATCACCGTATCTGTTCCGTTGAATGAAAAACCGATATTTTCATCAGTAAACACGGAACCGTTATAGTGCATAGTGACCAATGTGTTTCTATCTGCCATGACCAAGGTTTTTTGAAATTTACAGTATGAGTGTATGAGTGGGAGGTAGATGTGCAGTCTACAACAATTGCATGTAAAATATATAGGACTAGCGTGCATGCTGAACAAGTTAAGGGACGTCCACTCAAAGGACGAACCCACACATGCATAGTAAAGGGTCGTCCAACCCAAGGACGTACCTATTAATTTTTAGTAAAGGGTCGTCCAACAAAAGGACGAACCCATGGGGAACGTGTAGGGGTTCGGCCAACAAAAGGGCGAACCATTGAAGAGGGAATTTTGCATGCAAGCCACTTGTCGTTGCATGCTTCTAGGGTTTGAACTATTAGGGTGCAGAAGAATCCATTAAGGCTGATGAAAAATAATAGGGTGCAGTATAGGGTGCATGCATGTGAGTTTCCAAAGGTTATTAGTGTGTATCACTACTTCACCATTTTTCTTATAAATACAATGTACATCCACGTTTTAAAAATCATCACTCCAACATATATCACTACTTACTTCTAAATCAATAATTCAATATTTTTAAATTGCAATGTTGTGGATGGGAGAAAATCATCGGGGAACACCGGCCAATATTGCCGCATTTGTATGTTATTTTTATTCACATTTCTGTTATTTATCTATTTGAATTTATTGATTTGTATTCATTTCAATCATTCAACAAGTTTGTATTTATTTGTTTTTATATTTGTAACAGTCCGATAGCGAGAGATTCAGACTACATTCTCATGCTATCGATGCACCAAGCAAAGAAATTAAACCGTTTTTGGAACGAGCTGGTTTCGCAAAGTTGCAGAAATCTCCTCGATCAAAGTTGATTCAAAGCTTGTAATCGCTATGTTGGAGAGGTGGAGACCAGAAACACATACTTTCCATCTACCAACAGGTGAATGTACCATCACTTTGGAGGATGTGAGTATGTTATTGGGTCTTCGCGTGAATGGTAAGGCCGTGAATGGTCCTACTCAGGTAGGAGGTGATGTATATATGGAACATTTAGGCGTAGAACCTACAACATCTGATAAACATAAAGGGTACGTTAAAATTGTTTGGCTACAAACTACATTAGCACGATTACGACAAAAAGCAAGACCAACCGATGAGGAAAATCTTTTACATGCAAAAATATATATTTTATTACTCATAGCTAAAGTATTAATGCCAGACAAGAGCCATAACTATATGCATTCTTCTTGGATACCCCTAGTTGGAGATTTAGATAAATGCAGAAGATATAGTTGGGGTTCTGCTTGTTTGGCTACATTATATAGACATATGTGTAAAGCATGTATGGTAGGGGTCAAAAGTATTGGTGGGTGTGTTCTACTACTAAGTGTTTGGACATATTGGCGTATACCACTAATAGCTCCAGAGTCTCCCGCCAATGCACACCATCCTTATGCAACAAGGTAAATTTTGTTTACATTTTCTTTATCATTTATTTTCTTTTTGTTTCCATCCCTAAATTATTTATCTTTTTTTTAACATTGCAAGATTTGTTCGAAGAGGCATGGCTTATCAAAATAATCCTCGGCACTACGTCCGAGGATTTAGATTCGCACTAGACAGATTAAGGGCTAACGATGTAAGTTTGTTAGCGCAACATTCTCTAAATATGTGTCACCCATTGTATTAAAACTCTAACACTTATATTTTCTGTAACAGTTTATTTGGAGGCCATACCCAAGCTACCCCGAATGCGTCTTCAAGATAGCCAGATTTGGAGCGCTACAACATCAATTATCAGTTTCCATATCGTTGAAATGCATCAGGCTGATAGGGTCAAATTGCAGTTTGGATTTCAACAAGATATCCCTCCTCAGCCTAGATGTCTACGTCAACAACATGAGACTGATATGCCTAATACATGGGGAGATCATTGGCGCAATATAAATAAAGAAGAAAATAATGAGTGGAGAAACAGAACAAATTTGACCCTACGAGGTAACATGGTTAACGGTAACTGTGTTCATAGTGCTGAATATATGCAATGGTTTTTATCCATTCCATTTATGCACGCTTCTCAAGGTCAGTTCCTAGAGGACCCCGTCAGTATGCAAAGTCTTCATCACAACAAAGATCCTCTTCGCCCATGCCTCAAGAAATGCCTCAGGTGAACCCTTCACAATTTGAAACACAGACATCTTCATTCAACCAACCAACATTCTTTGCCGCCTCCTCTCAACAACCAACACAACCACAACCCCAACCAACATATCAACGCACTCATACTACATTCTTTGCCACCTCCTCTCAACAACCAACATCGTACACCCCAACCCCACAAACAAACTACTACTATCGACAACAATATCAAGAACAAGCCACATTTCAACCTTCTTTTCAATTCACTCCGATCCCTCAGCCTAATTTTGATTTCTCTTACCCCCAACCACAACACCAAACATTTAACCCTTCAATGTCTCATCCAAGTTCATCCGGTCGCACCGACAATGTTTATTACCCTCCCATCCAACAAAACCCTCCAACCACTTTCACCCAACCATTCCAGTCAGCCCCTAACTTTACCCTAACGGATGATCAACTCATGGAATGGCCAGGTTTTTCGGTTACTGATGTGGACATGCTTGATACATCACGTCAACCTGAAAATGAAGAGTTGACTTCCGACTCTACCCCATCACCTCCAATACGGCAAACTCAAGAGTTAGGCAGGGGGAAACGTGTGAAAAAGAGTACATTGTGTGGAACTGGCGGTCATTTGCGTAGATAAATATGATGTATTTTCTCCACTCATCAATATTAATAAAATATATTTTTTTATTTTATCTAATTATTTAGTTAAACAATTAATTATATAATTTATTATTTTATATAATTATTTATCATTTTGTATATTAAAAAATATTAAAAAATAATTTGAAATAATTAAATTACTTATTAGGTAATATAAAATATCATTTAACTAATTTTAATATATAAAAAATAATTAATTAGATAATGTAAAAAACAATTATTAATATTTAATAATTAATTATATAATGTAAAAAAACAATTATTAATATTTAATAATTAATTATATAATGTAAAATTTATATTATTTATATTAAATTATTTTTAAAATAATTAAATTATTTTTTTATTATAATATAATATTATTTAAATCATTTAAATATATAAAAAACTATTAAAAACAAAAAACAATCAAAAAAATTCATTTTAATTCTGAAATTTAAAAAAAAAAAAAAAGACCTAGAGCAGGGTCGGCCATCCATTGGCCAAACCCTTGCTGCGCCAAAATGCTCTTCATTGGGTCGTCCAATGGTTGGACGAACCCTTTCTGGGTTTGTGACAATCGTGTAATTTTTTTTCAAGTTGTGGCAATTTAGTATATTTGATTTCAAGTAGTGGCATAGTGGTAAAAAATTCCGAAAAGTATACACAACTAAGTAACGTAAAGAAACATCTACTAACGGCACCAACCAGACAAGACAACCATTCATACGTTAACAACACCTACACACCTATTTTTCATTTCCAGCTGTCCACGTTTTTGTGGGTCCCACACTCCTTCCCGGATCTAGCTATAAATACTTCCCCCCTCTTCCAACACCATAAATCAAAATCTCTTCAAACACCATAGATCAAAATCTCTTCAAACACAAAATCTTAACCGTAATTCACATTTTCAACCGTTTTTTCCGTTCCACGTTTTCTTTTCTGTTAAGTAATTTTACAATGACATCATCAGCTACCACTATCCAAATCTTTTCCTTCCTTTTCGTCGTTGTTTTAGCCGCCGTTGCCTCCGGTCAAGATCTCAGTCCCTCGTTGGCTCCAGCACCAGGTCCCGACGCCGGAGCTGCCGGATCTGTTACAAATTCTGTGGCTATGATCGGAGCTTCAATTGTGCTGTCAATACTAGCCATCTTCAAGAACTGAGAAAAACAGAGAGATTTTTAGCGTGTTTATTTGTGTATTTAATTATTCATTGTAGATGTTACTGAAAAATAAAACAGGATATTTATTGTTGTTATTAGTATTAGTACCCTACATTCTAAATACTACTATTTTCCTATTTACTTCATTTTTTTACATATTTACTTCATTTTTTAATTAATTTTTTCTAAATCGATTCGTTAAAAAAATGGAGATTTTATAAAATTAATAAAATGTATAAACCAAGTTGTAAAAGCTTCTACAACATTGATTTATTTTGTCATAAACTAAATAAACGGTATCCACTGAATTTTTAATGTTTTTCATTCTCTCTTAAATTTTTGTGTGTGCATAGGACCGCCCAATAAATATTAAGGTCCAAGGAAAATTTTAAAATAAAATATTTATTTGTTAATAATTATATTGTTATTTAAGATTTTAATTTATAAAGAAAAATGATCTATTAAATTATTATAATCTAAGTTGTTTGATATATTTTTTTAACTAATATAAAATCAATACATTTAATTCTTATCATGATGTTGTTGTATAAAATAAAATCAATTCATTTAAGATAAATTAAAATTAGATTTGGATCATCTCCTTTTTTATATATTATGTCATCTTTTATGTTTCTAATCTAACGGTTCAGAATTTATAATGAATAATTAAATAAAAAAACAAAGACAAATTACTTATTCATTTCTCTCTCCTATTAAATAATTTTTTTTATTTAATTATTCATTATAAATTCTGAATCGTTAAATTAGAAACATGAGAGATGACATGATATATAAAAAAGGAGATGATTCAAATCCATTAAAATTAGATGACTAATATGTTGTTAGTTATATGGTGGTGGTTAGTTATATAGAACTAATGTTACCTATAGTTTTGTAGACAAAATACCATTTTTTTCCTTTAACTTTATTTTGGGGTTCATTTTGATCTCTTAATGTTTAAAATGTTTAAAATAATTCTTTAAGTATTAAAAATGGAGCACACTTGTCCTTCCGTCTGTTTCCGTTAGTGAGGGTTCAAAAAGACTGTCCATGTGGCTTAGTTGATGATTTACATGGCTATAACATGCCATATTGTCCACTATTGTGAAAAAACCTTTTTTAGAAAGTGCAGTGAAGAACAATAGAAAGTGAAGGCGAAATTTATCTTTTTGCATGTGTTCCTGAAAGCGAGGCGAAGGCCAAGCGAACGTTTGAAAGCATCGTTGCAAACAGGTTAGAAATTTGATGTTTTGTATCAATTTTGATAGTGGTAGAAATTAGGGTTTTTAATGTTTTCATAGATTATCATGTTTTCTTTCAGATAGTGCTACAAATTTAGATGTTTTGATGTTTTAAATTTAAACTTTTAGGGTTTTGCATGTTTTCGTTCTTGTAGTGGTTCAAATTTAGGTTTTTTTTTATGACTTTAGGGCGTTGTAACAATTTGCTTATTAATCTCGATTTTGAACTAAGTAGGTGAAATGGACAAGTTTCTAGTACTAAGAATTCATTATAGTGGTGAATTCATTGATGGTGATCTTAGACTGTATGAAGGAGGAAAAGTTTATGAGTTGAAAGTAGATGTTGACAAATTGAGTTACTTTGAGTTGGTAGGTGAACTGAAGGAGTTAGGTTATAGGGATTTTGATAAAATCTATTACAATGATTCGTCATTGGGATGAATGCATTGATTGATGAGGTAGGAGGATTAGAAATAACTTATATTTACAGGGTTTACCTAGGTATAGACATTTGTATTCAACACACACTTGATCAGCCTGATTATTATGATGGACCTATAGAAGCAGAAGTAGAAGGGGATGAGGCCGATAATGAAGAAGCCTATCTCCATACGATAAAGACACCTCCAAGATTTTGTAGTAGATCTTATTTTAGGGGAACTAACAAATGTGACGTTGTAGATATATTTTTTGTAAATTTGAAAGAAAGATATGCTCTTGTAGAAGGTGGGAACTAACTGGTCTGCCTTGTGTTCATGCATTGTCATGTATGAAAATTAGGAACTTTAAGATTGAAGTTTACATCCCTGATTATTATTTGAAGTCAATGTATATGAAGGTTTATGCACCTGTGGTTTATCCTGTAAATGGATCAAATCTCTGGGTGAGAATAGAATATCCAGATGTGCAACCTTCTAAATATAGAAGGATGCCTGGAAGACTAAAGAAGAGAAGAAATCTTGAGCAAAGGAAGATGGATGAGACTGACAAAAAAATAAGGAGAAAAGGGTTAGCAGTCAGGTGTTCTAGGTGCAAGCAACTAGGGCACAACAAATTAACCTGTAAGGTGACACCAACTACTCAAGATACTCAAAAAAACTGCTCAAGTTACTCAACAAACTCAAGGTTCCTAGAAAGCTACTCAAGGTTCTCAACATGCTACTCAAGATTCTCAACATGCTACTCAAGGTTCTCAATTTCCAAGAACTAGAAGAAGTCAGGAAACATCAACTGTTGGAGGCACACATGGTTCTCAAATGCCAAGAGCTAGAGGCACACCTGCTACCCAACAATCAACACTAGGAAGGCCAAGCAAGCTGGGTGTTAGGAGGCCATCAACACTTTTTGTTCCTCCTGAACCTACTACAACACTAAGTGTTTCCAAGGATATGATTGGCCCAACTGCAAGGAGGACAACTCCAACTAAGAGGACCACACCCAAGAAAATATATTAGTTGTATTTAAGATGTTGCTTAATGGTCTTAAGTGTATGTGGAACCACTTTTGGTATACTTTTATTTTGTGTTATGGTTATGGATGTCATTTTGGAATGCTGTCATTTTGTGTAATGGTTATAGATATCATTTTGCAATGCGTTTTGAACAAGTTTATATGTTAATGACAATTACGTGTTATGGTAAAATTATGTGTTGAGCAAGAGTTTAAAAATTATGTGATAAACAATTATGTGTTATGACAATTATGTGTTATGGTAAAATTATGTGTTGAACAAAGTTTTCACTAAAACATTTCACTTCTAAATGGAACAAGATTCAATTGTTACAAACCAAATTATTTCACTACAACATAATTTTTCAAAGTTCAACTGATACAAAACAAAATATTTCAGTGCTAAATGTCACTAATTTAGAAACGAATGCAAACCTAAATATTTCTAATAATCATGAGGAAAAAAAACAGAACTACTAAAAGTATAATAACTACAACAAAAATGAGTTTAAGCAACAATAAAAAACCGTTGTAAAAAGTATAAAAACCGTAGCCTAAGACTTTAGGCTATGGTTACCAAGTTGTGGAATATGTCGCCATTGCATATTTCCATAGATTACGATTTTTGCACTTTCTCCACAAAAAGGAAAAATGTCACGTAAAGTATGTGACTAGGCTACGGTTTTTAAACAAGTTTTAAACCGCAGTTTTGATTAAGTTGCATGTTTAAAACCACAATGTATTCATTAGATCACGGTTTTTTGAATCAGTTTTAATTCACACTTTTTGTTTAGACAACATAATAAAACCTTTGTATATTCTTCATAGTACAACTTTTCAAACTACAACAATATTTGTTTAGATTTTAATTACAAAATTTATCAAAAATAAATATATTAAAATAGTTTATATATATTGAATATTATAACATTACAAAGTAAACATTAAATCTATCTGTATATCATTACATTAATTGTTGAAATAATTTAAAAAAAATCTAAGCCTTCTATGTATTCTTTTAACTTTGTTCAACATCTTGAGGATGATCTTTGTGTCCAAACTGCAAAATATATAAAGAAACTGTTGTGAATCGGATACCTTTAAACAAAGTATAAATGGTTTCTTAATGATCAAGAAACACACAAGGGTTAGGGTTAACAAAGAAAACAAGGTAAAACAACAAGGAACAACAAGGATTAATTATAAACTGTTATTCTTTCCTTTCTCTTAGAACAAGATTACAAGTATACAAGAATAACAAAATAACCTCTCTCACTTGAAATTAGGATTTTATCTTCCTATTTTTCCTTATGCCAAGATTGAGAAACTAGCATTTTATTTATAAGAAAAATAACATTATAACCTAATGGGATTTTTAACAATTACCCATTACAAGCTAACTTAGGGTACAAGATAACTTAAACAATTGGGCTTACAAGAAAGACCCAATTTAATATGCTAACAACCTAGCAATATTGACTAATGCATGTTAGAACAAATTTCGACTACAATACGCATTATCTTCGACAGCAGCATGCGAACAGACTTCGACCTCATGCTTAATTCCTGTCGAACCAGAAGCTACCCTTTGACCATACTAGAGTTCAATCCAACATCTCATAAATCACCTGGGATCTAACTCTATAACATCAAGGAACTAGCTTTCTTCATGCAGCTTTATCAACTGCGTACAGTGGAAAAACTTGCAACTAGGCAACGTCTTGGTGATCATATCAGCAACATGTGAACTGATCGCGACTTTCTATGTCTACTAAACTAACTGCAAGTGCACAGTCTATCGCGTAGTAATATAAGATATTGATCCCACAGGGACTCGTAATCAAGCTAGTATTTTCGGGTGTTACTGTGTTTAGCTAGGTTGGTATGGTTTTAGGGGAATAAAAGCAAAATAAGTGTGTAAACTATAGGGGAACTAAAAACGTTACTTAAGGTATAAATGCTTGAATCGGTATGCAATATGTTGGTTCTTCAAGGATTCGACAAGTTACCGGTGTTTTGGGTGTTTTCAAAAATAGTTTAAGAAGAAAATAATGGTTTAAAGACCTTTGTCTCACGATGGTTGTTGACGCTAGTCGCAACTCTAAGGCAAAACGTATGTTGTCGCTATCCCGTTCGCGGTTAAAATTACTTTTTGAAAACCATTAAGCTCTAATCCTTTTTAAAGCGTTGTTGCTGTTTTTAAAATGAATACTTAGTTTTTACTATCTGGACCTAACCTCAGTTGTCGCTTGTTGGTTCGTACCTTTATGAATTTCCCACTGTCGTGGCAAAACTGCTTTTAAATAAGTTCTCGCTGTCGCGACGAACATTTATTTTAGAAAAATTGATTTAAAAAACTAAAGCCATAAATAAGTTTGAAAAGGAAAGTATACACAGGTTATTATCGAATCCCATCTGACTACCTATTACATACTGATTACTTTAATTTAGCCAGACATGAAATATAAACTAAGAACACGTAAACAATGGTAGAATATATAAACATGCATCATAATGGGAAATAGAAATCAATTAACGATTATAATAAGAACCTGTAAATAATTCAATTGGCCTTTGGGAAATCCTCCAAAATGTCGGCAGGATTTAGTTTTGATGCCAATTACTCGTACAGAATAGAATTTGAAAAGTAAAACACAATTGTAAGGAAAGGAAAGAAAAAGGAAAACAATAAGAAATCCTGAAACTCAAAAATTGCTCTGAAAATAAATTGGCAGCACTTCGTGTTTTCAATGCAGCTCCCCCTTTTCTGGTACCAACTCCCTCCTTTTATAGATTGAATTTCTAACGGTTAATTGCCTTAGGAAGTGGGATTGATCTCAGAAAATGTAGGAGTTAGTGGTCCACTCCTTTTGGTATTTGAAAGCACTCACAACACGTGTAGCATTTCTGCACTTTTTATTTGTATGACGGTCGTCATGGATTTGTGACAGTCGTAACACGTATGACGGTCGTCACATCAGCAAAATTCGTATTTGCTGTTTTTGGCCTGTTTTTCATCTGGTTTTCATCTGTAATTGCTTGTTTTCTTCATCTTGCTCCATTTGAACATGAACTTTGAATACCTGCAAAATATTGGACAAATAATGTGGAAATACTCGAAATCGGAGTGAAACCAGTCACTGATTAGTAAAAATGTATGTCATTATATATATACGATTTCGTGTTATCAAACTCCCCTAAACTTGAATCTTTACTTGTCCTCAAGTAAAGGTGGGAAAATTTTAAAATTTGGCAAGCACGCGGCACGCTCTTCTTTCGATAGGATATCTCAGACGTCAAGTTAGGAAAGCCGGGGGTCCAATGGAAACAAAACATATACGGCAATGAAACTGGATTGTAAGTCTTCGAAGGCCTCTCTTTTATGCAAGCCAGTCCCAATCATGTTACTGCAGCTCGGCGTCAAGTCTCCTGCAACAAATTTTACCCGGTTTCATTCTGGCGCAATCACATTAAGCCCCATGTCCATACACGTTCATGGTAGGTAAACCTGTCAGTGACTATGATCTCTTTGCTCAATTAATTTTTCTTCGCACATATGCTTATTCTATTATAAATCTTGAGGAGTTTCGTACCATTGGGCTAAATGCTCGGGTGAGGAGCACCTAACTTAGAAGGAACGTGTCTATGTACTCAGGCTATATGGCTTTTCTTTTTTTCATGATTATTCATTTCATTCTAGAGATCACGCACTTATTTGCATCAGTTTCTTACTTAGAAGTGTTTAGGATGGTGCTGACTGCTCGTATAAACTACTGGGGGCTCCTTTTGAGGCGAGACTTGAGGCTTTGGTACAAGTAAGTAGTGAAACTGACTCGCATAAACCAGAGGTCTAAGGTGTCAGGGCGGTAGTGGCTTTGTTAAAATTTTCTTCTCAGGAATTCCAAACTTGGTTAAGCAAAGGCGTGTCACGTGATGCTTTGAAGAGGATAAAAGTTTCTTTGTATATGTCGGATAAGGCGCGGGGAGTTCACGTAACAGATATATATATATATATATATATATATATATATATATATATATATATATATATATATATATATATATATATATATATATATATATATATATATATATATATATATATATATATATATATATATATATATATATATATATATATATATATATATATATATATATATATATATATATATATATATATATATATATATATATATATATATAAATGAGCTTTATTTGCCAAAATTGAAATACTTTAAATTGAAAATTTGAATGAAAAGTACAATCAGAATAGGAAATAACAGGGAAAAGGGAAATAATGCTCCGCTCTCACACTATCTCAATCGGTGTCCTCACTGATTTGAAAGAATACGGAACGGAAAAATACAAAGGAAAGAAAAAATAAAATACAAGAAATGAAAAATACTACTAGTCCCTTCCTCTTCCTCTATCTCTACCTCTAGCTCTTCCATCGCGTGCCTCGAGGTTCAAAGCTCCGGTGTGGAAGATGTACTCGCGGAGGCCGTCGACTCACACGGTGAGGTTAGCCATGTCATCGACTAGGCCGAATTGGATGTCCTGGATCTGCTGCATAGTGTCGCTACTGCGAAAATCGGCGCCGCTGAACAGAAGAGTCGCCACCGTGCGTTATTTATCCCAATGGAGGGAAAGGAAACGCTCAAAGTAAACCTACCGCAAAGACGGGAAAGGAATGGTCATCGCAACCAAATCCTGGATTCGGGAGTCGGTTACGCAAGGGGAAGGTATTGGCACCCCTCACGTCCGTCGTACTCGACGGGATCTACGCTTGTTTTCTAGTACGGATTGTTATTCTATCTATTCTACAGGTCTGGGGTTAAAAGAAAATAAACTGACTCGGCAAAGTATCGCACTTTATGCCTACGTATTCCCGTTTGGAACGAGAAATCAGAGTCAACGCAGTTCGCCTACCTACGGGAAAGGAGGGGAAGGTTTCTCGCTAGGATATCGCATCCTATGCCTACGTACTTTCATACAGCATGAAAGATCACAGCAAACGTAGTTCGGGCTACGGAAGACACATATTTGTATGACTGTTTTTATCCTTCTGAAAAAGGTTTTCTCCTGATTATGGGTCCAAGCGGACAAAAATGACTCTTTGATTGGTTTACAGTCTTTTACGCAAGAACTGTCTTTTATTGATGTTTGAAATCTTATTACTGTGTTTTTTTATTGTTTCGAGATAGAAGAGAAAGAACTCTAAAACCTAGGGTTAAAACGGGAACCAAAACTACCCTAATGTTGTCATGCATGGGTTAACACCTAATGTCTGTCATATTTCTCTCTTGCGCAGAGAGAAACAGAGATCCTAAGGGATAAACGGAAGAGAAACAACATATATACAGTAAAGCAGTAAAATGCATGAATGCATCAGTACAAGCGAGGCAAGGGAGTCCCACTCAACCTCGAACCTGAAAAACAATAGGCAAAGTGAAATAGCTTCACTTCAAACCTAAGGGGAAATTAACAAACAATACAGCAAAGAAAATAAAACCCCAAAACCAGCTCTGGCAGCACACCAGCTCCTACAGCAGCAGTTCTGAAAAACATCCAATTCTGACAGTTGATTAACAACAAAACAGTAACATCTTCAATAGAACTCCAAAGTCAAACTCCAATGGTACCCAAGCTACAACAAGCTTCCATCTCCAAGAAATCACCAAGCTCAAGCAAGCACATGATCTTAACCAGTTGACAACATCAGACAGCAGATAGCTCCAAACAGCAGTAAACCCTAGCTTTAACAGCTGCATAGTCTTGACACGAATAACCTTCATCTTTGTCAATCTTTGATCTTCATCTCTATCTTCAATGGCTTCTTTCTTCAAGGCAAGCTCTCCTAGATGATAGTCACCTAACAAGATGAGTTGAATGTTAAACAGTTCATTGACTACCAAAGGAAGCCTACAAACAGTTTAACATTATAGAAGAGTGGTTCTCTCAAAGTTCTACCTCTAAGGTAAGGCCACTTATCCCTCCAAAGGAGGGAGGTGAATACCATAGAGGGACTTTATGTCATAGAGAGGAATGGAAGCACATGAAGCTATCCATGTTTATGAAGGAATTTGTTCTATTCTAAGGCTTTACCTATCTCCTATCTCCTATGTCTTCAATCACTCCCAGCACAAACAATCTTCAAGCTTCAACATTTGATTATCATCTTCAATCTTCTCTTTTGATGTCTTCATGCTCCATAAGCTCAAGCCAAGCCCCATACCCCATAGAAAATCCCAAAAGCCCAAGCAAACAAATAAAACCCCAAGTGGGAACACCAAACACACACTCCATTTGCAAAATATACTAAAAATAGTAATATAGTATTTAAAATTCTAAGATTAATTCTAAGGGTATTTCTACATCTACCCTACATACCCTATATGTCCCAACTCCTAATTCAAGCTAAAAACCCCAAAATAAAATGTTATAATGCACCTATGTTGAGTTTGAACCCTAATACTATCACCCTAATTTTCTCTAATCAAAACTAATCAAGATTAATCCACAAAATTGTGAGATAAATCTCTAAGGGAACCTATACTTCTAATATAATCAGCCCAACAAGAATCAACTCAAAATTATTCACCAATTGGTCACAAGAAAATTTACAAAAACATGTATCAAATGTACAAAATTAAAGAAATTACTAAAATGGGAAAAATCAAATTAAATTGAAAAAAGGGTGAATATGAAATTCATTATTTTCATAAAATCACAAATAAATCCAAGATCATGGAGGTATTTTTTAAATATTTTTCTGATTAATTTTGGATTTATTATGATTTATTTTGTAAACTATGTGCAAATATGAAATAAAATGGAAATTCAATTAAAATTGGGGGTGGCAAAAGCAATTATTTATACTGCAGGAAAACATTGGTCCCAGGAGGAGGGGTGCTGGTAGCACGCGCTGGGCCCAGTCTGCTACTTCAGAAAAAACCACACAAAACAATAAGCCAGGGGGTGTGCAGATAGTGAGAAATTCGCTTTGCCTTCCATGTTTGGGCCCCAAACGGGGGGTGCGAGTAGCAGATCTGCTAGGCCCAAACAAAATACAAAGGGGAGGGGGTGCTAATGGTAAACATGGAGTGTGATCAGCACACGAGCAAATGGGCCTAAGGCCCAGATCCATTACACACTCAGCCTCAGCCACAAACCCTAAACAAGATTCTCCCAACTCTCCCTCTCCACTACCACTGTTCACCTTCCCTGAGCGAAACCCTGAACGACGCTCTCAAACCTCTCTCTCTGTGACTCTCTCATTCCATCTCCTAACCTATCCTCCTAATTCATCTCACAAAGAATGCTTAGTTCATCTCTCTCACTCAAACGTTGCCTAGTTCTACAACCTAAAAAAACAAACCACTATAGTCAGAAAAGATCGAAGCAAAACCTGGATGAATGACTCAACCGTGGAAGGTTCTGGATCTTGGATAAAATCTGAAACGAAATCCTACGGCGGCGGTTGCGTTCTTGGAACGAAGCTCAACGAAGATCCTGAGAACTGAAGAAAGCTTGACGGCGTTCTTGAAGTCGAACGAGGATTTGGGAAAGTTGTTGATGGATCTGGAGGAAATAGGGTGAAAATGATGAAGATCTTCAACGGATGAAGGATGCGATAAGTCTCTGGAAATTATTTGAAGAACACTGAAGATTATTGATGAAGATCCTTGCGTTTCTGGAGATTTGGCGTAATCTGGCGATGAAGACGAACGAGGATTGATGAAGATCTCTGGAAAAATCAGTTGAAGAAGATGTTCAAAGGTCTTGAAGCACGTTTGAAGATTGTTCTTGGAGATTTCATGGTGATTTGATGAAGAACGATGAAGGCGCTTGAGGATCTATGGAGAATTTCTGGAATTGGATGAAGAACGATGAAGGAATCTGAAAAAATCAGTTGAAGGTTGATGCAGATTCCGGCGAGGAGTGATTTTCCGGCGATGATGGATGGAGGATGATCGGTGAGGATGATGAAGTTTGGAAGATGTTTGGGGGAATTCTGAGAATTTGCAGTTTCCGGCGAAGCTGCGGTGGTCGGAAGGCTGTTACGGCGGTCGGAGATGGTTAGGGTGACCGGAGGTGGTTGGTTAGGGTGGCCGCCGGCCTTTGCATGTCGGCCGGTGGGATGTTCCGGCGAGGTGTGGTAGTGGGACAGGTGGCGAGAGGGAGAGGAAGGGGAAGCCACGTGTGGCTGAGGCAGAAGGATAGGGAGACACGTGGGGAGGAGAGAGGGTGAGTGGTGATGGTGAGGTGTCGACTTCTGAGTGATGGAAAGATGAGGTGGCCGAAATTGGAACACCCGCGTGGCACACGTATTTAAAGGACAAGTGGCGCTTGTGGACTTTTGACTCGGCCTGATTAATGGATAAATGGATAATTGGCCCAATAGACTAATGACTCTGACTTAATGATGATTAAGGACTAATAAAATCTGGATAAAAGATATTAGACCTCATGCCTCAATTAAGACTAATTACCCTAATTAAAGCAAACGAAAATAATAAAAAAAAACCCTAATTAAACTATTAAAAAAACAAAAAAAACTATTTAATATCTAAAAAACTATTTAAAAAAATCTAATTAAATCTGAAAAAACAAATAAACCTAATAAAATCTAAAACAAACATTTAATCCCTATTTAAAAAAAACTGAAAAAATAATAAAATCTAATAAAAATCTAAAAACAATAATATCTATTTTAAAATCTATTCTATTAAAAGAAACTCAATATCTGGTTATATCTATTAAAAACTATTCTATTAAAAGAAAAATAATATCTATTTCTATCTATTTTAAAAAAAACTATTAAAAGGAAATTAATATCTAAAAACTTTTAAATCTATTAAATCTCTAAAGAAAAAAGAATATTTGTTTAAAAATCTAAAAAAAACAAAAAAATCTATTAAATTCTATTAAAGAAAATATTAACCTATTTACTATCTAAAAAAATAAATAAACCTATTAAAAAAATCTATTAATGCATTAAAAATCTAGAAAATGACATAAAAATCCTAAAAATGCCAGGAAGTCGATTAAATCGAATAAAGCCCAATTGCGCAACCGTAGCGAAACCCGGGCACCGAGATGGCTTGAAAACACAGGGAACGAACACCAATTCTCAAAAGACTCTTATTCCAACCGGCCTGCACTGCTGAAACGCCAGGGGCTATGATCCCGATAAAATCCATCTGACTGAGAAAAATGGGATGCATGCAACATGCGAATGCGAATGCAAAAATGTGTTGAAGCATGATTGGACTTCTGTCAGGGATAGCTTACTCGTGCCACTGAAAATTGGACTTGCGCTGGGGAAAACAGACGGAGTCTTTTTGCGTACCAATGAATATTGGATTTTGAAATGATGTGCCACCACGAGTTGGGCCTCACAGTGATTGCCAATATGGATTGAGTTTCCTAAAAATTGCCAATAAGGATTGGGCTTTAGGCTATCCGTGATGGGTCATGTACGACTGACTCTGGAAAACGTCTTGTCTGAGTTCACAGTTTCTGATTGAAGGGTCAATAGATGGTAACACGACTTCCCGACATTCGACTCACACTTGGAGATTAGCTGAATCTGCTCGAATAGCTCTGAGTAACTCTGATGACACGGAGAAGAACAATTCCTTCGCTTCTGATATGCCCCAGCTTGTAGGACCTCTGTGGGGACAGTCCTCAAAAGGAAATCTGAAAATCTGTACCCTGATGGTCTGATATGAAATGCCCCAGCATTCTGAACCTCGGAAAAATGCTTCAAATCAAATGCCTCTCGAATAAAGAATAACTTCCGCGCTCTTGGGATGGTCTGCCCCTGTCTGCAATGACTTTGCCCCTGATTGGCTGATTCATTGTAGTGGCTCTAGATACGAGATATTTACCGAATCTCGACCTGATTGCCCCGGAATAACGACTTTGGATGGCTGACCTCACTGGGGATCACTTGATAATAGCTTGTCACGGCTCTCGGAACATTCGGCTTCCTGCATTCTATCCTGATCAGACTTTCCACTGTAGGAAACTTTCCTACTGTCAAGCGCTTACTCGTAAGTAAAACCAGTTGCTCTGCATAACAGATATATTAATGCAATGCATATGACAGTTTTAACATCCAAGCTGTTCACTGGAAAAGGAAAATCAGTTTATGGCATACAATGCACAAATCATCTATCAGAATATCAACATCAGTACCACCATGGTAAGAAGAACCCTTTTAGGAGTCAGCTTCGACGCGATCTTAACCGATGTATGCCTTCGAAACAACCCTGCTTCAATTAGGACTTTTGAAGGTTGTAACGTGGTCAGGTTCACGGGTTTGAAAGAAAGGATAAAGGCTCAAAGTCTAATTTTAACCCACCCATTCTCCTTGGTGTTCTTCGATCCTACGTTCAGCTAATTCGACCTTAGCGCTCACCTCTTAGAGATTGAAATATAGGAGTGATAGTTTGAGAAATCATGAGCTTTTGGAGTGACAACCACTCACTCTTCGTCTTTGACACTTGGGGTCACACGACTCGTATTTCATTTGAGGACTTTTCTTTTGTAATCCTTTTCATCTTTTCTTTCCCTAATTTTTGCCTACGTCATTTGTTTTCAAGTTTTGACTTAGCGGGCCTTTGATTCTTTTCGCTTTTCGTTTTTTTTTTCAAACAAGTCGTGTGCCACTGGTTGTCTGACTCTTTGGGGAATAATGTGACTGTGCCACTCCTGACGCTTAACCACTGTGGCTTTTTAGGCACGACCTATAGAGGTGTGATTGATCCTCGAACGGACACTCCTTTTGCAATTTGGACGCTCGGTCAAATTAGCTAACACCTACCCTGCCCCAGGTTGAGATTGAGGACTTTTCGTTTTCAGAAAGAACTCCTACTACTAGGCTCAAAGGGGTTAACAAGGGATTATCTTCCTTATGTCTCCGGTGTTTAGGGATTTGAAACAATGCCTGTACATCATCAGCAGGTTTTATTTCAAAGGCATACAATATCGGAAGCTTGCATGTCGTTCATTTTCGTCATCCTCCCCGGATTCCGCTTAACCAAGCGTTGGATATCTGTAAAAATCAATTAGTGAACACGAATGGATTTAATCAAAACATGCATACTCATTTCATTATCATCAATTGAATGAAGACAACAAGTTTTACAAATAAGATTGCAATTTAAACAAGAAAGAAACTACAGACATAAAGACATGACAAGATGAAACACAGGAAAACGTCAGCTTCCGAGGACCGGGCTTTCACATCTGACTTGCTGCTGAACCAACCATCTTCAAAGTTGCTTATTGAACCCATACTGCTTAAAACGGCTGCCGGGTGAATTGTCTTTCTGACTTCATTGGGCTCTGTCTAGCATGCAAGTTTGACCGATAACGATAAGGCTGCTTACTTTGGGAAGGAGTTGACGTCTGCTGCGAAGATTGGACAGATTGTTGACTTTGATCAGTCGAACCACTTGGAGGTCGAGTCTGAATTATCAGGGACTCCTTTTGTTCAAGCGCTCTCATCCTCAGGCTTGGTCTAGGCAGCAACTGAGGACAGGGGGATTCTGACATCAATGATTGCAGAATATACTTTTGATCTACGGCAGCTTCGGGAACGTCCATTGTTTTAGCACCAACTGGGGTAAGACCAATAGGTACAATTACGCCGCCCGACGTGAGTTCAATAACTTTTGCGTCAATCAAGTCCTGAACGTTGTGCTTAAAAGCGTGACAACTTTCCACATCATGTCCGGGTGCCCCGGAATGAAATTCACACTGCTTACTAGTGTCATACCCATAAGGAAGCGTCGTTCCTATGAGCGGTTCCAATGTTCTTTTTTCAACCAGCTTCAAACTCAATAAAGTCTGAAAGAGCTTAGCATACGTTGAAGGCGGCGCCTCAAATATCCTCCTTGACCTTCGCCGAACCGGATGTATCTTTTGTTGTTGTTGGTGGTGTCGATCAACACGTCTTTTAAGCTCAGGTTCCACAGGCACGAGTTCCACAGGCACAGGTGGAACAAACTCCTTCACTGCGGCTTCAGATAGCTGATCATCCTCTTTCCTAATCACATTCTTGACTACTTCCATGATCAAGCTCATTTGGGTCTTCAGCTGATTATTTTCCTCTTTGAGTATCTTCTGATCCAGACGCAACTCTTGTATGTCTTTCATCATCTGCCCTAGCTGGCTTCGGACTTCAATCAATTCAGCCTGATTCTGTTCCATATCTCTGAGGAATTCCTGCAACAAACTGGAGATAGGAAATAAGACCCACGGTTCTGATGTACCTATTATGTGAGCATGCAATGCAGAAATCAAACACATATTCACGACAAGACAAAGAAACCCCAAGCTATAAGCACGGAGATAGACACCTCACACCACTATGTAAAGCCAACAAGAGCAGCAAACAAGCACACCAAAGTACAAAATACAATGACCCCAGCTAACAAGCCTGGTGGTGGTCAGCAAACAACAATGCACGAAAGCTAAACAGATGCGACGCCCGGCGCAGAAACTTCTAGCAACTTCCTCCATATTCAACTGAGCTCTCAGTTGGACATTCTTCCAAACATACACTCTCAGTGGAGTATTCCATGCCATTGACTGACGAACCCGCACAACTGGATGAAGGATAATCAATAATCCGAACAAAACCCTGAGGTGTGATGAAGATCTTGTTAGAGTCTAGCAGATTCTGAACTTGGCTTCTAAGCACTTTACAATCATCTGTCGAATGCCCCTGTACCTCAACACGGTACTCACAGCGGGCACTGGCATCAAAACCTGGAGGATAAGGCGGGATCATTGGACTAGCCTCTTTCGGCACTATTAATCCACTTTTGACCAAATCTGGCAACAACTGGCTGTACGACACCAGTAGCCAAGTAAACTGCCTTTCAGGCTTCCTTGGTCTTTGTCGGGCGTGACGACGCGGCCGACGATAACATGACTGCTGGTTTGAAGTGTCTGACCACTGAGCCTGAGACGCTAGAGATTTTGAGACAACATCGCTTCCTTCTTCCCACTCCTCTTGAGAACTGATAACAGATTCATTCTTATCAACTGGGATATAAGGAGCCTCTCGAATCTTTCCATTCTTGAGTCCTCTCTCAACAAGCTCTCCCATTCTCATCAAGCCTTCAAAGCTTGTACAAGTGAACATCATGTCGTAATAACGGCCCTTCAGAGTACTCAAAAAGAGGCTAACCATTTCTCTCTCCTGAATCGCTGGTTGAACACGAGCAACCAACTCTCTCCATCTTTGCACATACCCCCTAAAGGATTCATTCTCCGCACGAGATAATTCTTGCAAATGCATGCGAAAAGGAGCCATTTCCAGGTTGTAGTCGTACTGCTTCACGAAGGCATTGGCTAAGTCCGGCCATGATTTAATGCTATCACTCTTCAAGTGCATGTACCAGTCCAAAGATGCTCCGATCAAACTATCTTGGAAACAGTGAATCATGAGCTTGTCATTGGTGATATGCGAAGTCATTCTTCTGCAGAACATAACCAAATGTAGCTTCGGACAACTATCCCCTTTGTACTTCTCAAAATTGGGCATCTTGAACTTCGGAGGCAATACAAGACCTGGATCCAAACACATGCCCGCAACATTCAGATCAAGAGTATTCTTATTCACCAGGGCAGCAATCTGATCTTCCAACGTCTGAAGTCTTCTCATATACTCAGCAGTCCTTGGGTCCTGAATATTAACCTGTGGAACAACTCTTAGAGATGGAACAATCCTTGGAGAATCTGGCGTAGAGAAAGTGGAATTGTGACACTCTGCATCATTGAAATAATATGGACCTCTGACAGGGGTTTGCACGGGTTGAGCAACATTGTTCATCTGAGCTCTTTGACCATTGTTTCCTCCTCCATTTATAGCTGTTATGGCTTCCATGACCTGACTCACCTGGTACTTCAACAATTGAAACTTTGCCCGAGTAACAACCAAGTTCTGCTCTTTTGAAGCCATGATAAATCCAGATGCTAACTCGAGTCTAATGCGAATGTCGGGAAATCAACTGATGAAGCGGACAAAAACGGGTAAGCTCCCTGTTCCGGCTGAGGATGAATATGCAAAATGAAATGCAAATGCAAACAGTCATGCAAAATGTCAAATGCACACACAAGGGACCAAGTGTGTTGCTGAGAAGTCCAATCCACCATACTGGTCTTAACCAGACCCATAACACTGCTCAAGCCTGGTCTCAACAAACCAAAACAGTACTCCAACCTGGTCTCCAACAGACCCCATAACGTTGTCCTCAAATATCAACGCCACTGAATCTCAATCAAGAAAACCGGTAATCTGGAAGTCAAGTTACCTGCATACCCCAACCCCTCTCACAGGTAGGTGTCCTAATAACTGACACAAGGTATGGCATCCTATGCGGTCGTTGGCGTCAAAGACTTTCAAGACTGATGATACGATACCCAGAAGGTATGGCATCATCAAATCCTGAAGAGGCCTCACTTAGCCAACTTCCAAATGATCGGTCCCCGGAGTCGACAATCCAACTAACCAACAACCCCCTCAACCCAAAGGGTTGAAAAAGAAGTCAACTAGAAGAACCTCGTCCGAGCATGGATTTCATGAGACACTAGTACATGCAAAGCATGCACGCGCCCACTAATTTCCACTCTAATTCTAGGTGCACTCAAGCCCAGGTCCGATTTATCTCTCAATCATAGAACCCTCTCATGCCCATAGCAATAATAACAGTAATATAATGCTAAAAGTAAATACAGAAACATAAATCCATACAAAATCCACGACGGGAAAACAAGCGCTAGGATTGACTCGCGTAGAGAACCGTTGGAGTCCCCAGCAGAGTCGCCAGCTGTCGCTACTGCGAAAATCGGCGCCGGCTGAACAGAAGAGTCGCCACCGTGCGTTATTTATCCCAATGGAGGGAAAGGAAACGCTCAAAGTAAACCTACCGCAAAGACGGGAAAGGAATGGTCATCGCAACCAAATCCTGGATTCGGGAGTCGGTTACGCAAGGGGAAGGTATTAGCACCCCTCACGTCCGTCGTACTCGACGGGATCCACGCTTGTTTTCTAGTACGGATTGTTATTCTATCTATTCTACAGGTCTGAGGTTAAAAGAAAATAAACTGACTCGGCAAAGTATCGCACTTTATGCCTACGTATTCCCGTCTGGAACGAGAAATCAGAGTCAACGTAGTTCGCCTACCTACGGGAAAGGAGGGGAAGGTTGCTCGCTAGGATATCGCATCCTATGCCTACGTACTTTCATACAGCATGAAAGATCAGAGCAAACGTAGTTCGGGCTACGGAAGACACAAATTTGTATGACTGTTTTTATCCTTCTGAAAAAGGTTTTCTCCTGATTATGGGTCCAAGCGGACAAAAATGACTCTTTGATTGGTTTACAGTCTTTTACGCAAGAACTGTCTTTTATTGATGTTTGAAATCTTATTACTGTGTTTTTTTTTATTGTTTCGAGATAGAAGAGAAAGAAATCTAAAACCTAGGGTTAAAACGGGAACCAAAACTACCCTAATATTGTCATGCATGGGTTAACACCTAATGTCTGTCATATTTCTCTCATGTGCAGAGAGAAACAGAGATCCTAGGGGATAAACGGAAGAGAAACAACATATATACAGTAAAGCAGTAAAATGCATGAATGCAGCAGTACAAGCGAGGCAAGGGAGTCCCACTCAACCTCGAACCTGAAAAACAATAGGCAAAGTGAAATAGCTTCACTTCAAACCTAAGGGGAAATTAACAAACAATACAGCAAAGTAAATAAAACCCCAAAACCAGCTCTGACAGCACACCAGCTCCTACAGCAGCAGTTTTGAAAAACATCCAATTCTGACAGTTGATTAACAACAAAACAGTAACATCTTCAATGGAACTCCAAATTCAAACTCCAATGGTACCCAAGCTACAACAAGCTTCCATCTCTAAGAAATCACCAAGCTCAAGCAAGCACATGATCTTAACCAGTTGACAGCATCAGACAGCAGATAGCTCCAAACAGCAGTAAACCCTAGCTTTAACAGCTGCATAGTCTTGACATGAATAACCTTCATCTTTGTCAATCTTTGATCTTCATCTCTATCTTCAATGGCTTCTTTCTTCAAGGCAAGCTCTCCTAGATGATAGTCACCTAACAAGATGAGTTGAATGTTAAACAGTTCATTGACTACCAAAGGAAGCCTATAAACAGTTTAACATTATAGAAGAGTGGTTCTCTCAAAGTTCTACCTCTAAGGTAAGGCCACTTATCCCTCCAAAGGAGGGAGGTGAATACCATAGAGGGACTTTATGTCATAGAGAGGAATGGAAGCACATGAAGCTATCCATGTTTATGAAGGAATTTGTTCTATTCTAAGGCTTTACCTATCTCCTATCTCCTATGTCTTCAATCACTCCCAGCACAAACAATCTTCAAGCTTCAACATTTGATTATCATCTTCAATCTTCTCTTTTGATGTCTTCATTCTCCATAAGCTCAAGCCAAGCCCCATACCCCATAGAAAAGCCCAAAAGCCCAAGCAAACAAATAAAACCCCAAGTGGGAACACCAAACAAACACTCCATTTGCAAAATATACTAAAAATAGTAATATAGTATTTAAAATTCTAAGATTAATTATAAGGGGATTTCTACATCTACCCTACATACCCTATATGTCCCAACTCCTAATTCAAGCTAAAAACCCCAAAATAAAATGTTATAATGCACCTATGTTGAGTTTGAACCCTAATACTATCACCCTAATGTTCTCTAATCAAAACTAATCAAGATTAATCCACAAAATTGTGAGATAAATCTCTAAGGGAACCTATACTTCTAATCTAATCATCCCAACAAGAATAAACTCAAAATTATTCACCAATTGGTCACAAGAAAATTTACAAAAACATGTATCAAATGTACAAAATTAAAGAAATTACTAAAATGGGAAAAATCAAATTAAATTGAAAAAAGGGTGAATATGAAATTCATTATTTTCATAAAATCACAAATAAATCCAAGATCATAGAGGTATTTTTGAAATATTTTTCTGATTAATTTTGGATTTATTATGATTTATTTTGTAAACTATGTGCAAATATGAAATAAAATGGAAATTCAATTAAAATTGGGGGTGGCAAAAGCAATTATTTATACCGCAGGAAAAAATTGGGCCCAGGAGGGGGGGTGCTGGTAGCACGCGCTGGGCCCAGTCTGCTACTTCAGAAAAAACCACACAAAACAATAAGCCAGGGGGTGTGCAGATAGCGAGAAATTCGCTTTGCCTTCCATGTTTGGGCCCCAAACGGGGGGTGCGAGTAGCAAATCTGCTAGGCCCAAACAAAATACAAAGGGGAGGGGGTGCTAATGGTAAACATGGAGTGTGATTAGCACACGAGCAAATGGGCCTAAGGCCCAGATCCATTACACACTCAGCCTCAGCCACAAACCCTAAACAAGATTCTCCCAACTCTCCCTCTCCACTACCACTGTTCACCTTCCCTGAGCAAAACCCTGAACGGCGCTCTCAAACCTCTCTCTCTGTGAATCTCTCATTCCATCTCCCAACCTATCCTCCTAATTCATCTCACAAAGAATGCTTAGTTCATCTCTCTCTCACTCAAACGTTGCCTAGTTCTACAACCTAAAAAAACAAACCACTATAGTCAGAAAAGGTCGAAGCAAAACCTGGATGAATGACTCAACCGTGGAAGGTTCTGGATCTTGGATGAAATCTGAAACGAAATCCTACGGCGGCGGTTGCGTTCTTGGAATGAAGCTCGACGAAGATCCTGAGAACTGAAGAAAGCTTGATGGCGTTCTTGAAGTCGAACGAAGATCTGGGAAAGTTGTTGATGGATCTGGAGGAAATAGGGTGAAAATGATGAAGATCTTCAACGGATGAAGGATGCGATAAGTCTCTGGAAATTATTTGAAGAACACTGAAGATTATTGATGTAGATCCTTGCGTTTCTGGAGATTTGGCGTAATCTGGCGATGAAGAGGAACGAGGATTGATGAAGATCTCTGGAAAAATCAGTTGAAGAACACGTTCAAAGGTCTTGAAGCACGTTTGAAGATTGTTCTTGGAAATTTCATGGTGACTTGATGAAGAACGATGAAGGCGCTTGAGGATCTATGGAGAATTTCTGGAATTGGATGAAGAACGATGAAGGAATCTGGAAAAATCAGTTGAAGGTTGATGCAGATTCCGGCGAGGAGTGATTTTCCGACGATGATGGATGGAGGATGATCGGTGAGGATGATGAAGTTTGGAAGATGTTTGGGGGAATTCTGAGAATTTGCAGTTTCCGGCGAAACTGCGGTGGTTGGAAGACTGTTACGGCGGTCGGAGATGGTTAGGGTGACCGGAGGTGGTTGGTTAGGGTGGCCGCCGGCCTTTGCATGTCGGCCGGTGGGATGTTCCGGCGAGGTGTGGTAGTGGGACAGGTGGCGAGAGGGAGAGGAAGGGGAAGCCACGTGTGGCTGAGGCAGAAGGATAGGGAGACACGTGGGGAGGAGAGAGGGTGAGTGGTGATGGTGAGGTGTCGACTTCTGAGTGATGGAAAGATGAGGTGGCCGAAATTGGAACACCCGCGTGGCACGCGTATTTAAAGGACAAGTGGCGCTTGTGGACTTTTGACTGGGCCTGATTAATGGATAAATGGATAATTGACCCAATAGACTAATGACTCTGACTTAATGATGATTAAGGACTAATAAAATCTGGATAAAAGATATTAGACCTAATGCCTCAATTAAGACTAATTACCCTAATTAAAGCAAACGAAAATAATAAAAAAAACCCTAATTAAACTATTAAAAAAAACAGAAAAAACTATTTAATATCTAAAAAACTATTTAAAAAAATCTAATTAAATCTGCAAAAACAAATAAACCTAATAAAATCTAAAACAAACATTTAATCCCTATTTAAAAAAAACTGAAAAAACAATTAAATCTAATAAAAATCTAAAAACAATAATATCTATTTTAAAATCTATTCTATTAAAAGAAACTCAATATCTGGTTATATCTATTAAAAACTATTCTATTAAAAGAAAAATAATATCTATTTCTATCTATTTTAAAAAAAAAACTATTAAAAGGAAATTAATATCTAAAAACTTTTAAATCTATTAAATCTATAAAGAAAAAAGAATATTTGTTTAAAAATCTAAAAAAAACAAAAAAATCTATTAAATTCTATTAAAGAAAATATTAACCTATTTACTATCTAAAAAAATAAATAAACCTATTAAAAAAAATCTATTAATGCATTAAAAATCTAGAAAATGACATAAAAATCCTAAAAATGCCAGGAAGCCGATTAAATCGAATAAAGCCCAATTGCGCAACCGTAGCGAAACCCGGGCACCGAGATGGCCTGAAAACACAGGGAACGAACACCAATTCTCAAAAGACTCTTATTCCAACCGGCCTGCACTGCCTGAAACGCCAGGGGCTATGATCCCGATAAAATCCATCTGACTGAGAAAAATGGGATGCATGCAGCATGCGAATGCGAATGCAAAAATGTGTTGAAGCATAAACCAGATATGGGGACAGGTTGGTCAAATTTTAGGGTGCAACACATAGATGTCCTCATGTGACCGGTTTGTTCTCTCTGCCAAGCTTCGAACTGTTCAGCCCGTCGGTTTTGTTGTTCCATCATAAGCATCATCTAATTCTGCTGTTCAATGCAGCGGAGGAGATCGGCGTTTATAAAATCGGCTTCAGGACGGCGGCAACGATGTGAGGAAAGACCTTCGGCAGGAAGTGGTTGTGATGGCTCAGCCTGGTCAGCTCTGTCTAACTCATCTTGAACGTCATCCCTGGGACCTTGGGCATTTTCCTGAGTTGGGGCAGCAGGAGCATTCGGATCGAAGAGCCAGTTGGCTCTGTCCTGCGGATGCATTCGGGTGCGAGAGGGCATGATTATGCTTTGGATAGTGCGACATCGCACTACCGGATGATATTTCCCATCTACGTGGGATCTGATTAGGTGTGAGGCGCGACAATGGTCGGTGTCGAGGAAAATAGGGGGCATCTGGCGAATGTTCTGGAGGTGGTTGCCAAGACCGAGGCCTATGGTGATAGAAGTGATGATGCCACTAAAATAGAATGGTTTTGAGCCGCGGTTGTAGTTGGCTTGAATGTGAGCCAAGAGGAATGGTGCGGCGTCAACCGGTTCTGAAGCAAACACGCAACGGAGAAAGAACAGCTCCTTCGAGTTGACTTTGTGGTTACTGTCACGAGCGAAGATGGTGTTGCTCAACACGCGATGAAAGTATTAAATTGTTGGGTTATGGATGTGAGTGGCATTCAGAGTCTCCCAACTTTCAGCAGTGGTGCCAGTCAATTGGTTCCATAGAGTGAAAGCTTCATGGTAGAACTGATCGGAGGCGCGGCGATGAGCGTCGTCACCGTGAGGAAACTGCAGCATGTCGGCGATGCGGTTCTTGGTGATTTGATATTCGGTGCCGAACATGCAGAAGCAAGCGGCGCCGGTGAGCTGATTTGTATCGCCGGGCGAAGTCACATACGCGAAGGAACTGAGAAACTCCAGTGTGAGTTGCTCATAGGTGGGTTGAGGGTTGGTGCAGAGATGCCAAATGCCGGCCCTCTGCAACATCCAAGTGACACCATCCAGAATTCCCAGTTCTGTCAAAGAATCTATGTGAGCATAGCGGGTCGGTTGAAGCGACCGTTGATGGAAAGCTATGTAGTTGGTCCTCTGTCTTTCGCCGGACTCGCCTTCTCGGAAAAGGATATTGTTCAAGTTGGGGTTTTCGCGATTTTGCCTAGCCATTTTTCGTGAGAGAGGTGCAGAGATGGAAAATAGATAGTTTCTGTGGATGGAGAAATAGGGGAATGCAGAGGTCAATATATAGGAGTGAAATGGAAGTTGAAATGGTGGTGGATTAATGGGGAATTCGGAAGGTTGTATGGAGTTTAAATGTATGAAAGTGGGAAATTAGGAGAGTGGAGGTGGAAGGGTTCGTAACCCCTGTTTTGACAGAATTGGGGTTTTGTTTGCGTGACGACTGTCAGGGATGTGTGACGGTCGTAATACGCGTGACGACCGTTAGGGGTGTGTGACGACCGTCACATCAGCAAATTCTGCAAAATTGCAGAAGTTTGCTTAGGGGGCGTTTTCCACAGTGATTTTTATTCTATTGCAGTATGAGAGACTAGTTACAAAATAGAAGATAACGGGAAACAAAATTAAGGGAAATACCGGGATGAAATTAAAATAACATTGAATCTAAAAACGAGTTTAATGTAATACAATATCCAAAAAGAAACAGTTGCAAAATTAAATAATGGGAAACAACGTGAAATGCAGTAAACAAGACTTAAAAAAAAGAAACTAAAACATCAGTCCTTTGGTTTCTTCAAGTTGTTAATCTGCTGAATAACGTCATCAAATTGGTCGCGAACTACGTCCATGTAAGTAACGAAATCCATGTGAAGTTGCGTTAGTTCATCTTTTATAGTGGTTAATTCCAGCTTGAAGTCGTCCATAGTTCTCAGAACAGTGTCCAACTTGTCTGTGTCTTGTTCAGGAGTAGGATCAGGAAAGTTATGGTAATTAGGAGGGGTCTCAGGATCTGTCTCCATTTCGGACTCATAATCTTTGTAGTACATATATTCATGTGCTTCTGATATGTGATCACTGTCGTACATGTAAGCCTGGGGTGTGGAGTGAGGTGATGGAGGTCCCATAGGCTCGTCTAATTCATAAAGCCAATTGTTTCTGTTGTGGATACTCATTAGCTCGTGGTTGGGCAATGTGAAAAGGTGGACAGGTTGATCAACTATGAGGTATTCATAGGCTTCTGGTCCTAAGGTACCTAAGATACGTCTGTTGAAGCAAAATTGGATGTCCATTGATCTGAGGTTGCCGAAACGAATGGCTCTGTTCAGGTGGTACCTCAGGCCAATTTCGTGGGCGATCATGGTGACTAAGCCTCCTATTAAGATGGGTGGGTGAGGTTCCTGAT
Source organism: Lathyrus sativus (assembly GCA_963859935.3). Taxonomy (NCBI): domain Eukaryota; kingdom Viridiplantae; phylum Streptophyta; class Magnoliopsida; order Fabales; family Fabaceae; genus Lathyrus; species Lathyrus sativus. The sequence continues at coordinate 39,804,177 of OZ012739.1, forward strand.
TAAGGCGTGTGAATGCCCTCGTCATAAAAGGGACAACATTGACAGGGCGGCCTTGTAAAGCGCAGAAAAGGATGAACAACTCTTCTTTTGAGACTGTTGTAATGTTTTCCTCCTTCCCAAAGAGGGTATGGGCTAAAATCCTATGAAAGTAACGGAGTGTTGGATTATGTATCTCGTTATTGTGCATGTCATTAGGTTCAGGGTGATAATTACACGTGATGGTACCCCAGAATTGTTCTAACTCGAGATCAAAATCCTCTTCAGTGTTGGTAAACACATAAGGTCCGCTAGGGAATCCTAGGATGTTAGCTAACAACGTACGGTTGTGGGTGTGGTCCATTCCAAACATTCTAAAGGTTATAAGCTCTTTGGTGGATCCATAGCCATGTTCGGGTAAGTAGCTTAAGGAGCTGAGGAATTCGAACGTGAGTTCGCGGTAGGTAGCAAATCGGGTCTTTAGAGCAGTTTGCTCCCAGCCTGATTGGTTAAATAGATATTGAATGCTATCCTGGATTCCTAGCTTATCCATGGTGGATCTATCGTAGTACAGAGTCGAAGCAATACTTCTCTAAGTCAGTGCCTCAAATCTGGCCTTGTGAGCTAGTTCTCTAAATACAACGGTCGTAACGTCGATGTCAGCCATACTCGAAGGTTAGTCGGATAAAAACGGGAGAAAAGTAGAACGACTTTAAAATCTTGGAAAAGTTGAAATCACATTTACTCCAGATTAGATTTTTAAGAAGCAAAAGGTGATAAAAGAAAGAAAAATAAAATAAAATAAATAGTAGAAAATAATAAAATAGAATTTTATGGAAATTCTAAGTTAAAATGAAAACATAGTTTCAATAAATTTAGAAGGGAAAAACGGGAAAAATTGGGTTGCCTCCCAACCAGCACTGTTTTTAACATCAAAAGCCTGACGATAGCTTGGTGATAAGCTATTCGGGGCTTCGAGCGGGAAGCTCGAGCAATTTCACACTGCTTACGTGGTGGCTGTTTTCGTTTTGATTATAATGCTTTAAACGCTGTCCGTTTACTATAAATGGTGCGTTGATTGTATTGTTAATTTCAACAGCTCCACTTTTAAGGACTTTGGTTACCTCAAAAGGTCCAGACCATCTAGATTTTAATTTTCCAGGGAAAAGTTTTAATCTTGAGTTGAATAGGAGCACGATGTCTCCCACACTGAATTGTTTCCGGATCGAACGTTTATCATGCCATTTCTTGGTTCTTTCTTTGTAGATGTGGGCATTCTCATATGCTTCCAACCTGAGCTCTTCCAATTCGTGAAGGTTCAAGATTTGTTTCTCTCCTACCGCAGTGTAGTTGAAGTTCAGCGTCTTAATAGCCCAGAAGGCTTTATGCTCTAATTCTACTGGCAGGTGACAGGATTTTTCGTAAACCAATTTAAATGGTGTGGTACCTATTGGCGTCTTAAAGGCGGTCTTGTAGGCCCATAAAGCTTCGTTCAGTTTTGATGACCAATCTTTCCTGGAGGTTGCGACAGTCTTTTCCAAAATTTGCTTTATTTCTCTGTTCGAAACCTCCACTTGTCCACTCGTTTGTGGATGATACGGTGTAGCTACGCGGTGTTTGACTCCATATTTGGAGAGGAGTTTGTCAGAGATTCGCGATATGAAGTGCGAACCATCGTCACTAATGACGAGTCTGGGCACACCGAACCTAGGAAAGATTGTGTTTCTAAAGAGTTTGACGACTACTCGCGTGTCATTTGTTGGAGCGACAAAGACCTCTATCCATTTAGATACATAGTCGACAGCGACGAGTATATATTTGTTTCCAAAAGAAGACGGGAAAGGTCCCATGAAGTCTATTCCTTATACGTCAAAGATTTCTACTTCTAAAATTCCTTTCTGAGGCATTTCATCGCGTCGTGAGATGTTGCCGGTGCGTTGGCATCGGTCGCATTTGAGTACAGCGATATGGACGTCCTTCCAGATGCTGGGCCAAAATAGGCCAGATTGTAGAATTTTAGCGCACGTCTTTAAAGTACTAGCATAACCACCATAAGGTGCTGAATGGCATTGGGAAATGATGTCCTTTATTTCTTCCTCTAGGACACAGCAACGATATATGTTGTCGGCGCCTCGTTTGTAGAGTAGAGGTTCGTCCCAATAGTAATGCTTTAAGTCGTGGAAGAATTTCTTCTTTTGTTGATAAGTTAGGTCCGGTGGAAGCACGCCTGCGGCCAAGTAATTAACGATGTCGGCATACCAAGGCAAAGTGGCTTGGGCATAAACAGCTTCTACGGCTTTTTCAAGTTCTGGTTTTTACGAGGTTAAGTTGGACATATCGCTTTCCAATTTGGCTATCAGACGTTCGTAAGGAAAATCGTCATTGATAGGCACTGATTCTTGTTTAATGCCCTCTATTCGGGATAAGTGATCTGCAACTACGTTCTCGGTCCCTTTCTTATCTTTAATTTCTAAGTCGAACTCTTGTAATAATAGGATCCATCTCAATAATCTTGGTTTAGCGTCCTTTTTGCTTATTAGGTACCTAATGGCAGCCTGATCTGTGTATATGATTATTTTGGCTCCTACCAAGTAGGAACAAAATTTGTCAAGTGCAAACACAACTGCTAGAAGTTCCTTTTCCGTCGTGGCGTAGTTCATTTGGGCAGGGTCTAAAGTTCAACTGGCGTAGTAGATTGCGAGAAGCTTCTTGTCTTTCCTTTGTCCTAGAACTGCGCCCACAACGTAATCACTCGCATCACACATGATTTCAAATGGTAGCCGCCAATCTGGGGGTTGCATGATTGGTGCGGTAATGAGCGGTGTTTTTAGAGTTTCGAATGCTTCTAAGCATTCTTTGTCGAAAATGAACTCGACATATTTCATCAACAAACCTGTTAGAGGTTTTGTGATTTTCGAGAAATCCTTTATGAATCTTCGGTAGAATCTAGCGTGTCCTAAAAAGCTTCGTATTTCTCGTATGGTTTTCGGAGGTTGAAGATCCTTCATGATCTCTATTTTAGCTTTGTCAACTTCAATCCCTTTTTCAGATATGACGTGTCCTAAAACGATGCCTTGTCGGACCATGAAATGGCATTTCTCCCAATTAAGGACAAGGTTCACTTTAGCGCATCTTTTGAGTACCATTTCTAAATTTGACAGGCAGCTTTCAAAGCTTTGTCCGCATACAGAGGAGTCATCCATGAACACTTCCATGATGTCGTCTATGAAATCCGCAAAGATTTCCATCATGCATCTTTGGAAGGTTGCTGGAGCATTGCATAGTCCGAACGGCATTCGGCGATAAGCAAAATTGCCATAAGGACTGTCGCTACTGCGAAAATCGGCGCCGGCTTGACAGGAGAGTCGCCACCGTGCGTTATTTATCCCTCAGAGCGGGAAAGGAAACGCTCGAAGTAAACCTCGCAAAGACGGGAAAAGGTATGGTCATCGCAACCAAAACCTGGATTCGGGAGTCGGTTACGCAAGGGGAAGGTATTAGCACCCCTCACGTCCATCGTACTCGATGGGATCCACGCTGGGTGTTTATAGGTAAAAGGGTGTGTTATCTATCTACGCTAATGGCTGGTCTGAAAAGAAAATAAAAGGACAGGACTCGACAGAACATACGGTGTTCTGGGCCTACGTATTCCCTCGTGCAATGGGAAAGTCAGAGTCAACGTAGTTCGACTTCCTACGTCTAAACGGGGAAAAGGTTGCTCGCCAGGACATCGCGTCCTGTGCCTACGTACTTTCATCTGGTATGAAAGATCAGAGCAAACGTAGTTCGGCCAACTACGGGTAAACAGGGGCTCTCACACAGCAGCGAGAAAACAAACTGGTCTCTAAGGCTCTGGAACCTACAAATACGATCTGGTCTCCAATGCACTCGGGCAAGAGAAAGGGATAACAATTAGTCGTTAGCGGGAAAGTCTCGATCGCACAGCCGCGAGAGAACAAAGGTTAGTCGTTAGTGTGCTCGCTAGGATATCGCATCCTATGCCTACATATCTTCGTCTGGTACGAAGAATCAGAGCAGCTGTAGTTCAGCTAACTACGGGTCAAGCTACTCAAAAGCTCCTACAGAAAGGAAAGGGAAACCCTAAAACTATAGCTGAGAAACAGGGGAATCTACCTACTGCTATCACACCTGGTTGACCATCCTAATGTCTATCATAACAACTCCACAGCGGAGAAGTCAGAGCTCCTAAGGGATCATGGCAACAGGGCTAAACTACCAACAAGAAACTGCAAAGTAAAGAAAAACTGAGAATATACATGAATGCAACGACTAAACGAACAAGGCGCAAAGGCCGCAAACCACAAAGGCAAGGGAGCTCAGCTCTACCAAATACCAACAAGCAAAGCCACTCAATAACCAACAAGCAGAAGGAGGACCACCTCAACTTCTCATGCACACAAAGTCTACTTCTAAGATGCACCTACTCAGAACTATCTAGATGAATACCTAAGTCTAATGCAACATAACATCATACAAGTCAAACGACACAAAGAGACTAACCCTGAGCAGGGCCTCCACCTATAAAACAAGAAGCTACTCCTGGGCAAGGCCCCTAACAAACCTGAAACAAGCTCCTAATCTATCTCTAAACAAAACTCTATACAATACCCTAAGCAAAGATCTAAGCAACAATCTCTAATCAAAACCCTAAGCAAGAGGAATCAATCCCAGTCTCCAAGCTTCAGAACAAGCTTACCAGAGAAAGGAAGCTAAGCAGACAAGCTCATAGTGCCTTCCTCAGGAAAGTACCAGGAGGTTACTACTCAGGAATCGTATCCTATGCGGCTCGACAACTGTGATCAGTTTACATTCCTCCTCAGGAGAAATTAAACTCACATGGAGGCTCCGGCATCACTGGATATTTGAGAAAAACCTATATGCACTAAGGGAACTAAGTGAGCAGGCTCATAGGACCTTCCTCAGGAAAGTACTAGGAGGCTGACACTTAGGAATCGTATCCTACGTGGCTCAACAACTGTGATCAGTTTACATTCCTCCTCAGGAGAAATTAAACTCACAAGTTGGCTCCAACATCACTGGATACTTGAGAAATCCTAGACAAACTACTGGAACTAAGTGAATAGACCCATAGGACCTTCCTCAGGAAAGTACTAGGGGACTTCCACTTAGGAATCGTATCCCATGTGGCTCAACAACAGGTGATCAGTTTACATTCCTCCTCAGGAGAAATTAAACTCACAAGTCGGCTCCGACATCATTGGATACTTAAGAAATAGGTGAGAAGAAAGAATGAAAGTCATTCATAGTGCCTTCCTCAGGAAAGTACCATAAACACCCTTCAAACTTCAGGATCTCGAACCTCACAAACAGACAACAAGCTCCTAGACTAAACCTCAAGCCACTGCATCCTTGCAAGCTCCAGCAGGACCTCCATCAGCTCCCACCTTCAAGAAGAACCCACAGGCCAACAAACCTCAAGGAACTATCTCTGAAGTTCAACCATAGTTGAACTTCAAAGTAAGAAGTCATCAAGACTTTTCCTAACTTCAGGCTCAGACAAATCCTATCAGAACATCCTACAAAAATCTATCAAAAATCTATGGGAAACCTACATGGCTCTATGACAACATACTGAAAAATCAGAACAAAATTCAACACCAGGTGAAGGAACTAAAATCAGCAACACAGACATATCCACAAACCAATTTATTCAACATCAATAACAATGAAAAAAATGCAATTAAAATGAAAATGCATGATTAAGCTAATGTTTTTATACTATAAAATTCTACACTGAATTACGAGTCTACAGAAAAAAGAACGGAATTATTTGACTAAATCTACCATTTTTTATGAATTTTCTAATGATATGCATGCATTGAAAATATTAAAAACATCAATTAAATGGAAAATATACACAAAAATAGGAAATAAAAATAAAATGACGTTTTTATTTTTATTTAATTTTTTAGATGCTTTCATGAAATGGTAGAAAAAAAGAAGAATTAAAATCACAATTATTTACATTTTATTATGATTTATTTACAAATATGAAAATATAAAAGAAAAAATAAAAGAAACAAAATGGGGGTTCAAACAGCAAGGATTTATGAGTTATAATGCTTTGGGCCCTGAAGGTGGGGGTGCTAAAAGCAATTAGGGCGCAGGGCCCAGTCTCAGAAATCAAACAGACAGAAAAAAAACGTAAGGGGGTGCAGCACTAGCAAGTTCTTCCGTTATTTCCTATTATGGGCTTAAACGAGGGGGTGCGTGTAGCAATAAGGCCCTAAGGCCCAAACTGATTACTCTGTCTCTCATACGCCAGGGAGGTGAATGAGTAACAAGGGTGTAGCATCAGTACGCACAATTGGGCCTAAGCCCAAACCTAACCCTAATCCAATTGGGTAACCCTAACAAACAAAACCAAAATCACTTCCATCTCTCTGGTACTGTTCACACTTCTAACCCTAGCCGTTCGCCCGTCTTCCCCAACTCACTCTCTCTGCAACTCGTCCCCCTCTCCCAATCCATTCCCAGAAAACACCAAACCCTTCAATCAGCTCAACCTTATACGAATTATCCCTAGAATCTTAATCCTCAGAACAAAAACAAAACAAGAAACTTACGCGAAGAACATTCATGGCGGTTATGAGAGAGGGCTAACCTGAAACGAGGACGTCGCTGGGATTCTTTTGGAGGCTCAGTGAAAATTGCCACGAGAGACGAAGATCTTGACGTCTTCCAGATCGTTGAAGGAACTCACGGAGGCCTTGAAGCACGCGTCGAAGCTTGCTCGAATCTCTTGAACAAATTAGCGAAGAACTCCACGAATTCTACGAAGATCTGGGAGGAGAAACTCAAGAACTGATGAAGCTATGAATCTGAAGCAGATGGATCCTGAAGATCCTTTGAGTGGCGTAAATGTCTTGAGGAAGATCTTCAGAGGATCTTTGATGTTCGTTTGGTGGATGGACGTTTCTGGAAACTATTTGGATGAAGATTGTTGGCGTTCTGGAGAAGTGGATGAAGAACGATGAAGGTTTGAGTGGATTCTGGAAAGAGTTGTATGAAGGTCTGGGGATTCGTATGAAGTTTCAGGCGAAACTTGATGTTTCCGGCGAGGTGATGACGAAGCTGGATGGAGGAGATCGGAGGAAGAAGATGAAGAAAGGAGGATTTCTGGAAATTCTGGGTGTGAAACGAACTCCGGCGAGCCGTTGCGGTGGCCGGAAGACGTTGGGGGTCACCGGCGGTGGGAGGTTACGGCGGATGCATGGCCGCCGGTGAGGTTGCTGGTGAAACTCCGGTGATAGCTGTGAGGTGACAAGTGGCGCGCATGCGCAGAGAGAGAGAGAGTGGGGGACAGCTGGGGCGAGACGTGGCGCGAGCTGGGGAAGTCTGAGTGTGAACGCGTGGGCCCTTTCTTTCTCTAACACGTGGCGCCTGCTACTATTTAAAGCACTGAGACTTGCTAGAATCTTCTGGAAACTTCTGGACTCTGCTGGAAAGAAGCTGGACGAACTGGGCTGAATTGGACCATTGGGCTGCGTCTGGACCCCTTTTTTTTTGGACTTCTGAAATGTAATCCTGGACAAAAACGCAGACTGGGCCTTGCACTGCTTTGGGCCCAATACGAAAAATGGCCAAAAAAAACTGTAAAACTGAATAATAAAAAAAAACAATTAATCCTAACTATATCTAATTAAAATCAATTAATACCTAATTAGCTCATTACCCTAATTAACTCTAAAAAATCTAGTTAACTCTATATCAACCTAATTAACTAAACTAATGATACTACAATTAATTCTAACTAAAATTAATCTATCCTAATTAAATCTAAAAAAACAATTAACCTAATTAAACTCTAAAAAAGTGATTAAGAGTCTAATTAATTCTATATTGCCCTAATTAAATCTAAAAAATCTAGTTAAGATCTAATTAACTCTAAACTTCTACTAATTCTCTATTAAAATTCTAATATTATTTAATATCTATTAAAATCTATCATTAATAAAAGAAAAAACTATATTATTTTCTATATTATCTAAAAACAATTAAACCTATTTTAAAATCTATAGAAAATTCTAAAAATGATTTAAAAACCTATAAAATTCTAAAAAGAGAATTAAACTATTAAAAAATACAAAAACTCTATTTAAATTCCAGAAAAATCTATAAAGCCTATCTAAAATTCACAAAAGTCTATTAAAATCCTAAAAATGCAGATGAATGCAAATGACCGCCATAAAAGAGCGCACGAGACCAGATTGAATCGAACAGAGATCCCCGGGCATCAGAATATCCTCAAAATCACCGTGCAAGCTAAAAATCACCGTGGAGCGCACAATTTCCCGAAAATAAAACCCTGGTGATCTGGACTGGATCTGCCGTATCTGATAGATGAAAATCAAGCTGTAAACTCTGATATCCTCCGTTTGTGCACAAATATCATGCGTCTGATTTGCGAATATGAAATTAAACCATGAGTCAGATAGGAGAATCGGTTGGTCAAATTTTAGGGTGCAACAGCTGCCCCTATTCAAGCGACTTGGACCTGAAGGGTTTGAAGAGCACTCAGCCTTCAAACATTCAGAGGTACGAGACGGTTGAATACAAATAAAACCCGAAAATTTGCCAACCGCGAGCATATACTGTAAACTGCTTGGGGAATAAAGTCCAGAAAACCGAGTCCAGTCATTACGGCGCCAAACTGATCAATCCTCTGACAAAGAGCTCCTGATTGAATACCCGTTGCTTGTGATACCCCATATAACAAACCCTGAGGGCTACAACAACATACCTGATCCTCTCACATTGCCTACTGATAGGCAGGAATAGAAATATACTCACATCGCCCAAAGATGGACGGGAAGACATCCTGATTGAATACTCACTTCGTCTAATGATAGACGGAAAACAACATTAATCTCCCAATTCACATCGTCTAAGGATAGACGGGATGAAGTAATCTCCATACTCACATCGTCTAAAGATAGACGGAAAGACACCATAATCTCCATATTCACATCGTCTAAGGGTAGACGGCATCATCCTGATTGATAAAACAAATCAATATTCTCATCGTCTAAGGGTAGACGGGAAGAAATAATCTCCGAATTCACATCGTCTACTGATAGACGGGAAGAAATAATCTCCGAATTCACATCGTCTACTGATAGGCGGGAAGAAATAATCTCCAAATTCACATCGTCTACTGATAGACGGGGCCATCCTGATCGATGAAACAAATCAATATTCTCATCGTCTAAGGGTAGACGGGAACAAAGCCTGATCGCATACTCACATCGTCTAAAGATAGACGGGAAGAAATAATCTCCATACCTGCATCGTCTAAGGGTAGACGGAAAGAAATTCTTAATCTCCATACACACATCGTCTAAGGGTAGACGGAAAGAAATTCTTAATCTCCATACACACATCGTCTAAGGGTAGACGGAAAGACACCATAATCTAATTCAACACCCTCCTTTGAATTTCAGAATTCTTCTGTCTACGGAAATTGATGGAAAGATCAATATCCTTGAAGGGGCCACATCGTCAGTATGGACTGACGGGAAGAAACCACCTTTTAAGGAACCATGTCGTCAATAAGAATCGACAATCACGAAAACTGAACATTCTTCGAAGAGCCTCGACATCAATAAGGATTGATGGTCAGAAAAGTCCCTCTTAAACGTCATCATATCCAATAACCAGAAAGAGAACCAATATCCAAAATCATTTTGAAACCCCTCAACAACCAAAGATAGCCGGAGAAGGCTCGCTGGGGAAACACCTCATCATATGTATGATATGGCAATAAGAAACCCGCTGAACAGTAGCTCGAAACTTCACATCGTCTGCTGACAGACGGAAAGAAAAGCCACTTGCTGGAGAAACCCTATTTGGAACCTTATTGAAAATCTATCAAAACTTCACATCGTCTACTGATAGACGGGAAGAAAAAGCACATCTTGGGGAAACCCCTTCTTGAAGCCCTACTGTGATCACCCGCAACTTCAACATCGTCTATGGATAGACGGAAAGAAAACCACATTCGTACTCAAGACGTCTAATGATAGACGGAGAAGTCCATTCATTGGAGGAACACATCGCCAATATGAATTGACGGGAAGAAAAGCTTGTCGACATCAGATGACTGCTTGATCAAAGCATAATTGTTGTATGATCTGAGATACAAATAATCCGCTGAATCGTCTGAATACTGTTGCTGGATAAATGCCCCTGAACTGATCACAGAGTAACTCACGCGTCATGTGAGGCTGATAGAAAACCTGACTTACGCTTTCGTATGCATATGCATATGCTTTATTCTTTCTACGGCGCAATGCTCCATTCAGGATGGAAAATGCTACGCATTTTGACAATGACATGCAAGTATGATGCAAATATGACGATGCATGCAATATGCTAATGCAGGCTCGAGCTGCTGGAGAAGGCTGGGTACAGAAAACCACTTCAGCAAAATAAGATGCTGAAGGCGAGGCCTAACTCTGCTAGGGATAAACCCGGATATCACTGAATCGTCCCAGCAAAATAAATGCTGGAGGGTGAAATCAACTCTGCTGGGGATATTGGGAACTTAACCGAACGCCTCGACGAAGTAATACCCTGCTGGGGTATATAACTTCGCTGTGAAATAGCAGACGTGCTGAATATGATTAGACTCCTCTAGGGGTAGCTTATCCGTGCCAACGGTGAATTGGACTTTGCTGGAGGCAATGGAGGGAGTCTTCCTGCGTACTGACGACGCTCGGATTCGGAAATTGATGCGCCAACGCGGATGGGCTCCGCAGTAATCGCAAACATGGATTTGAGCTCTTAAGCTATCTTACCGGGTCAGGTACGATTGATGCTGGAAAATATTCTTCCTGAATACACAGCCTTTTAGTGAAGAGTCAAGGGATAGTGACACGACTTCCCGCATTCGTCTCGCTCTCGAAAATCGACTGCATCTGCTCGAATAACTCCAAATGACCCTGTAGGGTACGGAGAACAACAATCCTTTCGCTTCTGATATGCCCCAGCCTACATGACATCTGTGGGGATAGTCCTCGAAAGGAGATCTGAAAATCTGCTTTCTGATGGTCTGATATAACATGCCTCAGCGTTCTGAACTTCCAAGAGATACTTCACCTTGAATGCTTCTCGAGTAACTTCTGCGCGCTTTAAGATGGTCTGCCCCTGACTGCAATGACCTTGCCCCCGATTATCTGATCCAGAGTAGTGCCCTTGGCTACGCCATATTCGCCTGAATCTCAACCTGATTACCCCGGATAACTGATTTCGAAAAGCTGACCTGACTGGGGATCACAATAAAGCCTGCCTCCTGCTCTCGGAACATTCGGGCGTTCTGCATTCTATCTTGACCGTACTTTCCATCGTAGGAAGCTTTTCTGCTGTCAAGTGCTTACTCGCAAGTAAAACAAGTTGTTATGCATAAAAGATGTATTAATGCAACACATATGACAGCTTTGACATCCAATCTGTTTCACTGGGAAAAAGGAAAAACAGTTTATAGCATATAATGCACAAAACATTTATCAACATCAGTATCAACATGGTAAGAGGAACCTTTTTAGGAGTCAGAATCGACGCGACCTTTACCGGAGTATGCTTTCGAAACGACCTGCTTCAATTAGGACTTTTGAAGGTTGTAACGTGGTCAGGTTCATGGTTTTGAAAGAAAGGATAAAGGCTCAAAGTTTATTTTAACCCACCCATTCTCCTTGATGTTCTCCCATCCTACGTTCAGCTAATTCAACCTTAGCGCTCACCTCTCGGAGGTTGAAAGATAGGAGTGATAGTTCGAGAAACTTTTGGATTTTGGAGTGACAGCCACTCACTTTTCGTCTTTGACACTTGAGGTCACACGACTCGTATTTCCATCGAGGATTTTTTCTTCTTGATCCTTTTCATTTTTTTCTTTTCATATCCCTAACTTTTGCCTGGACTGACTCCTTTTGAGTTTCTTTGATTTTTTTAAGTCCAGCGGGATGCCCTCATTTTTTGCCTAAGTCATTTGTTTTGAAGTTTTCTTGACTTTAGCGGGCTTTTGACTCTTTTTCATTCTTCTTTTTTTTTTCTTTCGAACAAGTCGCGTGACACTGGTTGTCTGACTTTTTGGGAAATGAGGTGACCATCACACTCTTGATTGAACCACTGTGGTCTTTTAGGCACGACCTCTAGGGACGTGATTGATCCTCGAACGGACACTCCTTTTGTAATTTGGATGCTCGGTCAAATTAGCTAAAACCTACCCGGCCCCAGGTCAAAGATCGAGGGTTTTTTTCATTTTCAGAAAGAAACTCCTACTTACAAGGCTCAAAGGGGTTGACAAGGGATTATCTTCCTTATATCTCCGGTGTTTAGGGATTTGAAACAATGCCTGTACATCATCAGCAGGTTTTATTTCAAAAGCATACAATAGCGGTAGTTGCATGTCGGTCATTTTCGTCATCCTCCCCAAATTCTTCTTAACCAAGCGTTGGACATTTGTAAAAAAACAGTTAGTGAACACGAATGGATTTGATCAAAACATGCATATTTATTTCATTATCATCAGTTGAATGAAAACAACAAGTTTTACAAACAAGATTACAAATTCAAACAGGAAAGCAACTACAAATGTAAAGAAATGACAAGCTAAAACAAAGAAAATATGCTAGCTTCCGAGAACCGGGCTTTCGCATCTGCCCTGCTGCTGAACCAGCTATCTTTATTAGAGGCAATTCGATGCTGTCCTGATCTGCTTTCAACGACCCAGCCAAATTATAGAGCCCTTCCTCCTTCATTCAGATGATTCTAGGACCTCTTGGCCCGAAGCTGATTGCTGCACTATCAAGCAAATCCTGCACTTGGTGCTTAAAAGCATGGCAACCTTCTATATCGTGACCCGGGGGCTCCGGAATGAAACTCGCAGTGTCTGTTTGCATCGTAGCCGAACGGGGGAGTTCCCGTTATTGGTGCCAGAGTTCTTTTCTCTACCAGATTCAATCCCAACAATGTCTGCAACAACTCGGCATATGTTGAGGGAGGCTTCTCAAACACTCTTCTCGGTTTACTACCCTGGAATCTTCGTTGAGCCTGCTGTGCCCCCTGCTGAGGCTGCTGCTGCTGGTGTCGGGTTGACCCTTGAACACCCTTTGTATCAAATGCAACATCAGTTTCTTGACCTTCAATGTACTGATTGACGCCCTCCTTATGCTTAGCCATTTTCTTTCTTAGATCTGCCCCAGGAATAGGCAACAGTTGTGGGCCTGGAGATTCTGACACCATGGAGTCTAGGATACGCTTCTGACCACCGCAGCTTTAGAAACATCTGTCACAGGAGCAATGTGCACTGCTACGCCGCCCGGCGTGAATTCAATATCGTGCGAGTCAATCAGGTCTTGAACATTGTGCTTAAAAGCATGACAACCCTCGATGTCGTGTCCGAATGCCCCGGAATGAAATTCACATTGCTTATTGGCATCGTACCCTTGAGGAAACACTCTCGTTGGTGGCGACAACGTTCTCTTCTCGACCAGATTAAACCTCAGTAAGGCCTGCAAGAGCTCAGCATAGGTCATAGGTGGTGCCTCAAAACATTCTCTTTGGCTTCCTTCCTGGATCCTCTGTTGAGCCGGATGTATCTTCTGTTGCTGCTGCTCAGGTTCCACATGCACAGGTGGCGCGAGCTTCCTCATTGCGGCTTCGAATAGCTGATCGTCTTCTTTCCTAAGCACATTCTTGACTACCTCCCATGATCAAGCTCATTTGGGTCTTCAGCTGACTGTTCTCCTCTTTGAGAATCTTCTGCTCCAGACGCATCTCTTGCATGTCTTTCATCATCTGCCCCAGCTGGCTTTGGACTTCAATCAATTCAAACTGATTCTGTTCCATATCTCTGAAGGAATTCCTGCAACAAACTGGATGATGAGGAAATAAGGCCCACGGTTCTGATATACCTGCTAAATGATAATGCAGCGTAGAAAGCAAACACACATTCATAACGAGACAAAGAGAAACTCAAGCTATAAGCACACAGACAAACATCTCCCACATATGTACAACCAACAAAATCAGCAGGTGAGCACAAATGAGTATGAATATAACGACCCCAGCCAACAATCCTGGCGGTGGTCGGCAAATACTAGTGCACAAAAGCTAAACGGGTTAAGCAAAGAGAACAGATAAGACACCCGGCACAGAAACCTCTAGAAACTTCTCCCATATTCAATTGAACTCTCGATTGACAATCTTCGGAGCACACACTTCCTGTGGAGTCTTCCATGACATTAACTGACGACCCCCACAACTGGAAGATGGAAAATCATTAATCTGAACAAAACCCTGAGAAGTGATGCAAATACGGCTAGAGTCTAACAGATCTTGAACCTGGCTTCTAAGCACCTTACAAACAATCATTCGTTGAATGCCCCTGTGCTCCAACGTGGTACTCACAGCGGGCGCTGCCATCAAAACCTGGAGGATACGGTGGAATCACCGGCTTAGTCTCTTTCGGCACTACCAATCCGCTTTTGACCAGATCTGGCAACAACTGACTGTACGACACTGGTAGTTGAGTAAACTGCCTTTCAGGCTTCCTTGGTCTTCGTGGAGCATGCTGGCGCGATCGGCGATAGGATGAACGTTGACTTGAAGCGTCTGAAAACTGATCCTGAGATGCTAGAGATTCTGAGGTGACGCGTCAGTTCGCTACTTCCCACTCTTCTTGAGAACTGACAACTGACTCAATCTTATTAACTGGGGACGTAAGGAACACCTCGAAACTTTCCACTCCTGAGTCCTCACTCAACAATCTCTCCCAGCCTCATCAGGCCCACAAAGTTTGTGCAACTGAACAATTTGTCAAAATAATGGCCTTTCAGAGTACCCAAGAAGATGTCAACCAGTTCTCTTTCCGGAAGCGGTGGTCGAACACTAGCAGCCAATTCCTTCCATCTTCGCAAATACGCTCTGAACGATTTACATTCTCCGCCTGAGATAATTCTTGCAGATCAACAAGACTAGGAGTCAAATCCAGGTTGTAATCGTACTGCTTCATGAAAGCTCTGGCTAAATCTACCCATGATCGAATCTGATTACTTTCCAATTGCACATACCATCTCAACGATGCCCCAGTCAGACTATACTGGAAGCAATGGATCATTAGTTGGTCATTTCACACAAACGAAGTCATCCTTCGACAGAACATAATCAAATGCAGCTTTGGACAGCTATCTCCCCGTGTATTTTTCAAATTCCGGCATTTTGAACTTGTAAGGCAACACCAGGTCAGGAACCAAACACATGGCCACAACATCCAGGTTGACGGGCATCTTTCGCTTCTAAGGCTTTCATTTGCTCTTCCAACACTCGGAGTCTTCTACCATCGTCAAGAGCTCTTGGATCTACTAACCCGGTCACTGGAATATCTCTTCGGTAATTCATCACAGGAAAGCAACACATTGATTGTTAACAAGGAGGATAACGTTCATCTCGGACAAGAAACTGCTCATGCCGATCTCTGTTCTCAACAGTTGGCTGTACAACTTGGTCTGCAGTGAGATTGTTCACTTGCGGGAAGCCTTCCATAGAATCATACTGATGGGTGGGCGCCATGGCAAACCCTGCCAAAGTGTTAGGAGCCTGGAAATTGCCTTCAGACATAGCTACCAATTACCTGTAACCGACTGCGCTGCTTGATTCTGCTCAAGATCTACTTCAGCCCCTTGGTCGTCTTCAACACTCTACTCTTGCCTCAAACAATTCCCCTGAGAATCACTGTCTGGTGAAAACAAAGGCTGGATAAGTGCTCTGACCTGCTATAGAAGTGCTATGCAGTATGATTTATGCAAACAGAAATACAAAAATGTTAACGTGCATGTGTGCATTGGAGATATTTTCCCTCCAATTCCGAGTGTCAGTGGTAGCAAGACCGAGATAAACCATAAAGACAATATTTGGAAAAACCCTCATATATTGATTAGAATAACTGTCTTGTCAAGAGGTTACACAACTATGCTCCATACAACTGATATGATAAGGAGGATCCCAGCCAACATGCTCTGGTGGGTGATCTCAACATACAGAATACAAGAGAAATCAAATACGGGTACGGGTTGCGGAAGTCCTCGACCATCTTCTTTGTCTCTGCGTGATCCGGTTGATAAATCAAACCTTCTATCAGCCGATCCCTCTTCCTGACTGTTCCCTGGATGTCTCTGACAAAGTCTTCCCAAGCCTTATCATTGGCACCGCCCCCCAGGTTTGGGTCTCTTGGCATCCTGCTCTATGCTGGAAATCTTCCAAATTTCTTCATGGCATCTGTCAACTTGCGCTCGGCCTCGTATCGGCGACAGGCTTCTTTCTTCAAGCTCTTCGTTCTTCACCTTGACCTGTTCTTCTAACTGAGCAATCTGTGTCTTCAGCTCTTCTTCTCGTTCCTTGCGCTTGGTCATAGTGAGATCCCAGTGTTCTCTGAACTTGGCTAGCTTTGTGTAGGCCTTTCCAGCTCTTGCTTCTTGGTGGCCAACACACTACTAACTGAGTCTACATCTAACTCTAGACGCTTCTTGGTTTCAGTCAATTCCAATAACGTAGTCTTTAGATGTTTCAGAGTTTCAGCCTGTTGCTTGGAAAAGTATCCTGTTTCAATCTTTTCATGCCGAAGCTGGGCGTTCTCCTGCTCTAAAGCCTCTTTAGCCCTGGCTAGCTCTTCTTTCTCCGCCATCAGCTGCTTGTAGACCTGAATGTCCACAGTGGTAGGCTCCTCTACCGGAGAAGGATGCAATGCTGAACTGCTGGATACGGCATAAGGAACTTCACAGCTCGCTCACGAATCCATTCTGCATATGGGCTAGGAACTCGAGTATCCCCTCTGCTACCTGAAAGCTTCCCTCTCTTGTGCAAGTTTTTCCAGGCTTTCTCAAGTTTGGTCAGCATCTCTTTCCCAATTGCCCCGGTGAGATACAGAGATTCTGTATCTCCTCGGGCTTTGGCGCTCCTTGAGGTACATACCCAAATTGCTTGATCAATAAGGAAGGGTTATAGTTGACACAACCTTTCCTTCCTATTAACGGAACATTCGGGAATCCTTCGCCTTTGAGTATGACTTCAG
>OZ012739.1:39821762-39874291 GCA_963859935.3 Lathyrus sativus
CATTAAAGTCGACACCTTCTTTCTGAGTGAATCCCCTAGCAACCAATCTTGCCTTGTATCTCATTGATGCCACTCCACTGATTCCTTCCTTAACTTTGAAAATCCATTTACAGTTGACTAACTTGGCTCCAGCAGGTTTCTTGATCAGTTCCCAGGTGTTGTTATCATGAAGAGATTTCGTTTCTTCATCCATGGCCTTCAGTCATTCAGTCTCCTTTCGACTCCTCATAACTTCCTTATAGTCTCTTGGTTCTTCATCTAGAACCTCACTTGCAGAGATTAAGGCATAAGTTATAAGATCTGCATACCCAAGTCTCTGAGCTGGCTTAATGACTCTCTTCGACATGTCTTTTGCTAGCAGGTAGTTATTATCACTCTCCTCATCTTCGACAACATCTTCTGCGTCTTCTTCGACTTCATCTGGGGTACGCAATTCAACATCAACAGGAATCTCTCCCTATTCCAGCTCTTCTTCAGCAACATCAGTTTTCTTGAAGGCCATCTCTGCTTCATTGAAAACTACATCTCGACTGGTGATACACCTCATGTGACCTAGCTCTAGGAACCATAGCTTATAAGCTTTGACTCCTTTAGGGTATCCCATGAACATGAATTTCAGAGCTCTAGGTTCGACCTTGTCTTGCCTAATATGAGCATAGGCCACACAACCAAATACTCTCAGTCTGTCGAGACTAGGTGGATGTCCCGACCAAACATCTTCAGGTGTCTTCATTCCCAAGGAAGTAGAGGGACATCGATTTATCAAGTAAGTTGCTGTCGAAACAGCTTCCGCCCAAAACACTTTCTTCAATCTAGCACTAACCAACATGCATCTAACCCTTTCAAGGATTGTTCGATTGAATCTCTCATCTATGCATCTTTGTTGAGGAGTACCTGGTACAGTCTTATGCCTTGCAATCTTAGACTCAACACAGTAACTGTCAAACGCTTCATTGCAGAATTTAAGGCCATTGTCGGTTCTCAACCTCTTAACCTTTCTGCCAATTTGAGTTTTGACCAGTGATATTCTGGCAAGCACACGATGGATGTTATTACCAAAGTTATAACATCCACTGTGACATTGACTACTGTACTAACTAATTAAACTGTAAGTAAAATCAGTAAATAACACAACAATTGTTCACCCAGTTCAGTGTCAACAATACTTGCATCTGGGGGCTACCAAGCCAGGGAGGAAATTCACTATCAGTAGAATTAATTCAGAGTCAAACAACCCAGTTTGCACTCCTCACTTAAAACCTACCCAATGTCACTTCAACCTAGAGACACTCTAAACCTGATTATTCCCACTCACTCCCCCTCAATCACACCACAGTGATATACAATTCATAGTTACAAAATACAGATGAAGAAACACTTCATGCACACCTTGATCTTGCTTCCAAGCTTTGATCAAGGGACACACACTCTTGCTAAAAAGCTTTGAGTGACACAACAACCTAGAACCTACCTAACCAATGCAACAGACAGTTGCTTGGAAAACAAGTATTTCTAAGACTCAATTCACACGTGAAGAACACATTTTCTTCACTCACACTACTCACGTGAAGAACAACCTTCTTCACTCACAAGGACTCTTAATATGCACTCTCTAATCTTCTGTCAAGAGCTGCTCTTCTAGGATCGCTCCTTCTGTTATTTATAGCAGCAGTCTGTCCTTGGGCCTGGGTGCACAAATTAGGTTTATCCATAACAAACCTCTCTTCAATAATCTGCACGCTTGCCAATTAATTTAGGGACATTTTAGATCGCTTAGGATTTCTAAAATGTTTCCTGACTTCTAGCTTGAGCTTCTAATTTGTTTCCTGATTTCTAGATATCAGAAAAACTAATCTGCTCGTTGGATGTCATACGGTCAGTGTCATGACATTTTGTATGACATTCAACTTAAGTAATATTTAGCTAAGTTAACTCACCCTGCAAAATCCATATTATATATGTAATAACACCAGTCATGACATACATACATACACTAATGTTTTGCCACACAATGAAGCCAATCAAGAGCACTTACAAACTCCCCTTTGGCAAATTTTTGGCTAAAACACCCTGTTATTATATCAAAGATTTACACACAACAGAAGACTTATCATATGCCCTGTCTTGCAGGAAAGTTACTAGCTAAACACACTCTCAGAGTCCTCACAGTTAGCTCTCATTGTTACAACTCACCTTGTTAACCATCTGTTAGTTACCACTACATATGTCACACTTTGCTGAGTAACACACTGGGTTACTCCCCCTCAACTGATGCACCTTAACAGCTAAGCACTTAACCTGCACACTCTGCAGTCACACAAAAACAGCATCCAACTTATGGATGTCCAGACATTCAGAGTGACATTCTGAAGTTACACACACACCTGTGTAATTCCCACGAAGGGATTCACACTCCTCTCATTCTGCTTACATACAAACATAAATTCACATATATAGCAGCAGCACATTACTTAACAACCCTAGTCATGTAGTTATCACACATCTCATCATTTCATCAGCTGCACCTGTGGCTACACCTGCAGGTATGATTATATCATATGCACAATGGTACATATGCTATAGCAAGTCTTCAAGCTATCCACATTTGTACTTTATCACCCGCTCCGTGCTGTCTGTACCTGCTGTTTTCTATTACCCTCTCCCCATTTTAGCCACAAATTAAGATCCAACTAAGAACTTAGCATAGATCAAAAAGTGTATCGTTACAATTGTTAGGGGAAAATTATACAAACTGCTCATAGAGAGCATCACAAATACAATTCTTGCTGTCACAAAAAACAAAAACAATGAAATACTCAAACCAGCAGCACATGACATTAGCTCAGCAACCAGCAGATTGAGCCCCACAGCAGTCTATCAGCCCACATTAATCATCTTCCTCAAAAGAGCTGGAATCACTGTCATCTAAATTTGACAATGAAATGTCCTTATTGATGTCATCAGGATCATCCTCTGGCATATCAGAATTGTGAGGTGGATCCCTGCGAGCCAGGGGATGGTGATGCCTCGAAAGGGCAGTCCTTTCTTGAGTATATCATTGACAATTTCCCCAATGGATTTGTCCACGTATGTCGAGCCTTCCTTGTTTCTGATTCGCCTAAGTTCCTCAGCAGTGGGAGGAGGATACTTGCGCTTGGGTTCTTCAGCAGTAGGAGGGGCATCTTTTGAGGATGTGGGAGGGGTCTTGGAGAAGGAGACATTATGATAGGAAGACATCTTGGTGCGAAGTGCAGATTGAGAATTCTGTAGAGAGGAGGAGGCGGAGAAAATTGTATATGTAGAAATATAACACGTTTTCATGGAGAGGAGAGTTTTTATGGTCAAGGTCGTGGACTGCATTGAAGTTTTAAAACTCTCACGTGCCATTAATTGCTATGAGTTTTCATTTATGAAGATACCTAATTTTCCTCTCAAATTCTCAAATTGAGCATCATCAAGGGCCTTTGTAAAAATGTCAGCCAGTTGCACTTCTGTGGGCACATGTTCCAAGGAGACCACTTTATCTTCCATAAGGTCTCTTATGTAGTGATGTCTTATATCGATGTGCTTAGTTATGCTATGCTGAATTGGGTTCTTGGAGATATTGATAGCATTAAGATTGTCACAATACAGTGTCATGACATCCTGCGTGACATTATATTATGTCAGCATTTGCTTCATCCATACCAGCTGAGAGCAGCTACCGCCAGCTGCTATGTATTCAGCTTCTGCAGTGGACAATGAGACACAATTTTGCTTTTTGCTAAACCATGATATGAGATTATTCCCCAAGAAGAAGCATCCACCAGAGGTGCTTTTTCTATCATCAGCACTTCCAGCCCAGTCAGCATCACAGTATCCAGACAATGTAGGATCACACCCATGTGTGTACAGTATACCATAATCACTGGTTCCATTCACATATTTGAGAATCCTTTTGACTTGATTTATGTGACTTACCTTAGGGTTTGCTTGATATCTGGCACATACACCAACTGTAAATGCAATATCAGGTCTGCTGGCTATTAGATACAACAAGCTTCCAATCATGCTTCTGTATAGGCTTTGATCCACACTAGTACCACTTTCATCTTTTGATAACTTCAGATGAGTAGGTGCAGGTGTTCTTTTATGACCAGCATTATCCAAGCCAGACTTTTTGACTATGCTTTTGGTATACTTACTTTGGGAGAGAAATATAGACTCCTTCATTTTCTTGACTTGCAGCCCAAGAAAGTAAGTTAGTTCTCCATACAAACTTATCTCAAACTCAGATTGCATCTGATTGACAAATTGTTTAACCAATTTCTCAGAAATTCCACCAAAGACTATGTCATCCACATAGATTTGAGCAATCATGAGTTTTCCATACTCATTTTTCACAAAGAGGGTCTTGTCTATTCCTCCTTTCCTGTATCCATGGGTAGTAAGAAACTCAGTCAATCTTTCATACCAAGCCCTAGGAGCTTGCTTCAATCCATAGAGAGCCTTCCTTAACTTGTATACATGGTCTATCAAGTTAGGACCCTCAAATCCCTTGGGTTGTGCTACATATACTTCCTCATTTAGATATCCACTCAGAAATGCACTTTTCACATCCATTTGGAACAATTTGAATTTTAGAATGCATGCAATTCCTAAAAGTAGCCTAATAGACTCAAGTCTTGCAACTGGTGCAAAGGTTTCATCAAAATCAATTCCTTCTACTTGAGTGTACCCCTGTGCCACCAGTCTAACCTTGTTCCTGACTATAATTCCCTATTCATCTGATTTGTTCTTGTAAATCCATTTGCTGTCAATAATGTTTGTTCCTTTAGGTCTTGGCACCAGTTCCCATACTTCATGTCTTTTAAACTGTTCCAATTCATATTGCATGGTCTTGATCCAGTATTCATCAGTTAAGGCTTCCTTCACATTTTTGGGTTCAATCTTGGACACAAAACATGAATTTGAGACGACTTATCTAGCTCTGGTCCTTACCCCACTATTGAGGTCTCCAATGATAAGATCTTTGGGATGATCTTTCAGGATTCTGATAGAAGGTTCTCTGATGATAGTTTTTGGTTCAGAATCTGGAGTTACAGCTTGAGTATCTTCAATATTCACTATACCATCAACTGGTGTCTCAAGCAATGCTCCAACATCCTCTATGCCATTGATTTCTTCATACTGATCATCAATGCTAACATTAATGGATTCCATCAAGACTTTTGTTCTGGAGTTGTACACTCTATAAGCTCTACTGTTGATAGAGTATTCTAGAAAAATGGCTTCATCACTCTTGGGATCCATTTTCCTCATTTGTTCACGATTTGTCAAGATGTAACACTTGCTCCTAAACACGTGGAAGTACTTCACAGTTGGTTTCCTTCCTTTCCACGTTTCATACAAAGTAGATGATGTTCCTTTTCTCAAGGTCACTATGTTGTGAACATAGCAAGTTGTGTTCATAGCCTCTGCCCAAAAATGCATAGGTAATTTCTTTGCATGTATCATGGCTCTGGAAGATTCTTGGATACTCCTGTTTTTCCTTTCCACTAATCCATTTTGCTGAGGAGTAATAGGAGAGGAAAACTCATGGCTGATCCCTTCAGATGAGCAGAACTCAGCAAACTTGGAGTTTTCAAACTCCTTGCGATGATCACTTCTGATCCTGACCACACCACAATCCTTTTCTCTTTGGAGTCTGATACACAGCTCCTTAAAGACTTCAAATACATCTGATTTTTCTCTGATGAAGCTTATCCAGGTGTATCTGGAGTAGTCATCAACAACTATATAGGCATACTTTTTACCACCCATACTTTCTACTTGCATTGGTCCCATCAAGTCCATGTGCAATAGTTCCAGAACTCTAGAGGTAATCAGGTGACCAACCCTTGGATGAGATGTCTTGGTTTGCTTGCCTATTTGACAGTCACCACATACCTTTCCTTCATCAATAGTCAGTTTTGGAGCTCCTCTCACAGCCTCTTCGGAAATGATCTTCTTCATTCCTCTTAGATGAAGGTGCCCAAGTTTTTGATGCCACAACTTTACCTCCTTTTCTTCTCTGGCCATAGAGCATGTTGTGGATCTACTTGAGTCCTTAGGCTCCCATAAGTAACAGTTGTCTTTAAATATAGACCCCTTCATTACTTCTTCATTATCACCATTTGTGACCACACATTCTTCTTCAGTGAATTTCACACTTAGTCCTTGATCATAGAGATGACTAATGCTGATCAAGTTGGCAGTTATTTCTTTCACTAGCAATACATTGTCCAGGTTAGGTACTCCAGGGCAGTCTAGTTTTCCAACCCCTTTGATCTCTCCTTTTGCTCCATCACCAAAAGTCACATAGCTAGTGGAATGAGGTTTTATGTCCATCAACAGATTCTTTATGCTAGTCATGTGTTTAGAACAACCACTATCAAAGTATCAGTCTTCTTTAGCTAAAACTCTTAGAGAGGTGTGAGCTATCCGACTAACCTCCTTTGTCACCCGTCGTTGCTTCTTGGCAGGAGCCCTTTGATGAGTGTGACTAGGATATCCATGCAGTTTGAAGCAAAAAGGTTCTAGGTGACCAAATTTTCCACAGTAATGACACCTCCACCTTTGGAACTTTCTTCTTTTCTGCTTCATGTTCTTGTTCCTCTGATGTTGTAACATTGGTCGTGACATCTGGTTTGACCTCTGATTTTCAAACTCTAGTCTCTTGAACCCCAAGATGGGTTTCTGTTCACCAACAAACCCCAGTCCAGACATGTTTCCTGCTATCTGACCATTATGTAGAATTTTTTCAAGAGTGTCAGTCCCAGGGTTTAGCATCCTGATTGATCTTGTCATCTGCTCAAGTTTACAGTTCAATAGGTTGACCTCACTGTTGAGTGAGTCTATTGTTGTAAGATGCTCCTTCTTCTCAGCCTCCAACTTCTTAATGATCCCTTTCTAATTTTCTCCTTGTTGGCATACCTCTGCACTTCTGAAACACAACTGTTTGTATGAAGCTGCAAGCTCATCAAAAGTCAGTTCATCCTCACTTGAGTGATCATCAGATGAACATACATTGTTTAGAGCAGTGACATGCCTGACATACTCCTTTTCTGATCCACTTTCAGAGTCTCCATCAGACCAGGTGACAATTAGGCATTTTCCCTTCTTTTTAAGGTAAGTGGGACATTCCTTTCTAATGTGTCCATATCCCTCACATTCATGGCATTGAACTCCTTTGCTTTGGCTAGACGTTTCTTCAGACTTATCCCTTCTGCTGATGTCAGAAGACATGTCCTTGGCATAAGGTTTTGACTTGTGATCTATCCTTTTGATCAATTTATTAAATTGTCTTCCAAGCAAAGCTATGGCCTCTGACAAATTCTCCGCTTTTTCACCACCCTCTTCTTCTGAATCCTCAGCAGTGTTTGAGACAAGAGCTATGCTTTTGCTCTTTTTCTCTATAGTTTGATCACACATCCCCATCTCAAATGTTTGGAGAGAACCTATGAGTTCATCCACTTTCATGTTGTATATGTCTTGGGCTTCTTCAATGGTTGTTACTTTCATGACAAACCTTTTAGGTAAGGACCTGAGAATCTTCCTTACAAGCTTCTCTTCAGCCATCTTTTCTCCCAAGGCTCCTGAGGTGTTTGCAAGTTCAAGAACATTCATGTAAAACTCATGAATGGTCTTATCTTCCTTCATTATCAGACCTTCAAATTTGGTGGTCAGCATTTGAAGTCTTGACATTTTGACCTTGGAAGTTCCCTCATGAGTAGTTTTAAGAGTGTCCCAAACATCCTTTGCCAGTTCACAGTGGTCTACCAGTCTGAAGATGTTTTTGTCTATACCATTGAATAGTGCATTCAATGCTTTAGAGTTCCCAAGAGCTAAGGCCTCTTGCTCTTTGTTCCATTCCTCTTCAGGAATTAACACAGATACTCCATCCTTGTCAGTCTTCACAGGATGTTCCCTGTAACACCCCACTCCCCAAATTTAAATAAAATACGAACAATTCAATTAAAAATATCATAGTTTCTCTTCCAAAAGTGGGATATTACTTTTCACCAGAAATTCGAAAAAAACATTTTTATCAAAAGATTTTCAAAATAAGCAGCGGAAAGAAAATTATTTAGTCATACATATATGTATATACATCATCTCATACATCAAGTTCGGTCATCAGTCCAAAATATACAAAACGTCATCAATAAAATCCATCATCAAAACATGAGCTAGCGAATGCTCGTTACTCACTCGCCTAGCGATGAGCTAGCGAGTGTCTGCGATTTCAGAAAAATTCCACTGTGCAGAATCACAATAGCAGCTCAAAACTCAACAAATTCTCTCTAGATCAATACCAACAACCTCAACTTAGCATTCTACATAAATTCTACCCAACTAATTCTAAAATCATCCGATAAAACATCAACTTCTGCCGGTTAATCCACTTTCGGCTTAAAACCTTAATCCACTCCAAAATATCCAATTCACCCAAACAATCATCAAACATTACATGCAATGATTCCGCCATGAACAACAAAAAACAGAACTTAATCAACCACATGCAATCATCATCATGCAATTCATCATCATCAAAACCTATGGGGTTAAGGACTCCCCAACTACTCTTATTCATGCATTACCAATTTCCCGTCTATTTTCTCCCCTTACCTTAATAAGCAACTTGATCGATGATAATTTGCAAATTCCAACAACTTGATCTTCTTCCTCCTCTTGCTCAAGCTTGCTTCACTTTACCGTGTCCTTGCTTCTCCTTCCTTTGATCGTGCTTCTTTCTCTTAAATTCTTCCTAAATGCCACTCTTGCCCTTAATCCCAAATAATAAAGAAAATCTTATTTTCTTGTATTCCAAATTAATTCCAATAATATAAATCCTCATAATATTAATATCCATAATAATAATAATAATAATAATAATAATAATAATATTAACATTACTATTAATTATTAATTTATTATCATTATCATTTATAATATATTAATATTAAAGGCCACAATTTCTCAAATAATTAAAATGGGCGTTACATTCCCAGCCAGAGTTTGCAGCTCTCCATGCCTTGCTGTCTAAAGACTTTAAGAAGGCAATTATCCTAGGTTTCCAATAGTCATAATTAGAGCCATCCAGAATTGGTGGTCTATTTGGGAATCCTATGTCTTTATCCATAGTACCAAAATTTATCTTCCCTAGATCTCACCCAGAAATTAACAGGCAGGGTGCCTGCTCTGATGCCAATTGATATTTTGGAAAGCACACGATGGATGTTATTACCAAAGTTATAACATCCACTGTGTCATTGACTACTGTACTAACTAATTAAACTGTAAGTAAAAGCATTAAATAACACAACAATTGTTCACCCAGTTCAGTGTCAACAACACTTACATCTGGGGTCTACCAAGCCAGGGAGGAAATTCACTATCAGTAGAATTAATTCAGAGTCAAACAACCCAATTTGCACTCCTCACTTAAAACCTACCCAATGACACTTCAACCTAGAGACACTATAGACCTGAGTATTCCCATTCACTCCCCCTCAATCACATCACAATGATATACAATTCACAGTTATAAAATACAGATGAAGAAACACTTCATGCACACCTTGATCTTGTTAGAACACAGATTGGTTCTTAATAATATCTCTATGTTTTGATGATAACTCTTATGAAATTTTGTATTAAAGAATTATATACTCTAAAATTTGTTTGAGAATGTTTGCTGCAGATGTTAAAGTGAATATTACTCTAGAAGCAAATTAGATCTGAACATAAGAAATATGCAAGGCTCTGAAGCGTCAGAAGCATCTCTTAGAAGATTCTGAACGCTGCATCCAGAAGATTCTGAGCAGGAGTTACAGAAGAATCTGAAGCAGAAGCTACAGAAGAATTTGAAGCAGAAGCCAGAAGCATCTGAAGCAATGAGGAATTCTGTATGAAGAGTTTCAAACACAGTTACTTTAGAAGACTCTGATAGTACTAACGCTGCCAGTACCGAGGATCTGATCCAAAACTCTGCTCTGAACATTTACACGCTAAAAGCACACTTGCTGCAAAGACTCTGATTCAACAAACTCTGATGAACATCAGAAGGCTCTGACCAATCCAGACTCTGATGATTCTTACTGAAACTTGTTGAAGAAGAATTCAAAGTTATGTCCGTTGGAATAACCAAACGACTCTTTCCTTATTTATGCTAGACATAAGAACACAGACAAAAAGGATTTTTCTGTGCATTCTTCTTCTAGGAAAGGTCATATGATGTGAAGACAAAAAGGCTCAGACCTTTTTGGTACACTATTCTCAACGTGAAAGACTTCATGGACCTCTGTGCCTATAAAAGCAAGATTCCATTCATCTTCTTCAATTGACGAAATACTTGAAAGAATTCATTACAAGCTCACATACAATTTATACTCATTTGCTGAATTTATTTTATTGTTCTTCATCTTAAGTGAAAAATCACAGTTGTGATAAAGGTTTATTAGAAGCATTTTTAACACTTGTATTATTATTATTACATTTGATTGTAAGAGAACCTTAAGAAGATCCAGTTATAATCAGTAGTTCTTGAGAAGACTTTGAACAATTGTTCTTAGTGTTTACTATTGTAATCAGTTGATTAAATAGTGTATTAAGTCCTTGTTTGAGAAAGGCAAATCACTCTTGATATGGTGGACTGGAGTAGTTGAGTTCAACGAACCAGAATAAAAATTCTTGAGTTTTTATTTCTAAGTTTTATCTTCATACTTATTCAACCCCCCTTCTAAGTATTTTCTCACCTTCAGTTGGCATCAGAGCTCTGGTTCTGTGTGTGCTACCACTTCACAGTGACAAAAAAGATCCTGTGAAAAATAATTTGATATATATTTGGTTGTTATTATGGTTGATGCTTCAACATCCAACAGATATGAAGAAAGAGACAGAATCAATACAAAACCCCCTATGTTTGATGGGGAGAAATTTGATTATTGGAAAGACAGGATTGAAAGTTTTTTCCTTGGTTATGATGCTGATTTGTGGGACTTGGTCATAGATGGGTATGTTCATCCCACTGATGGGAATGGCAAGAAAGTAGACATAAAATCTATGACAGAAGCCCAAAAGAAGGAGTTTAGAAATCACCACAAGGCTAGAGCAATTTTCTTAAATGCAATATCTCACACTGAGTATGAAAAGATCACAAATAGAGAAACTGCATTTGACATATTTGAGTCTTTGAAAATGACTCATGAATGAAACCTTCAAGTAAAAGAGACCAAGGCTCTAGCGTTTATACAGAAGTATGAAGCGTTCAAGATGGAAGAATCTGAGTCCATAGAAACTATGTTCTCTAGATTCCAGATTCTTACAGCTGGTCTAAATGTGCTGGAGAAAGGCTACTCAACTGCTGATCATGTGAAGAAGATCATCAGAAGCTTGCCTATCAGATGGAGACCTATGGTCACTGCTCTGAAGCTTGCCAAGGATCTGAACAAGATCACTCTGGAGGAGCTAATCAACTCACTAAGGAGTCATGAAATTGAACTTAAGGAAGATGAGCCTCAAAAGAAAGGTAAGTCTATTGTCTTAAAATCTAACAAATATGTGAAAGCTTTACAGGTGTTAGAGGAAAGCTCTGAAGAATCTTCTTCTGAAGAAGAAGATGAACTATCCTTGCTTTCCAGAAGAATCAACAGACTCTAGAAGCACAAGCAAAGGAAGTTCAAGAACTTCAAAAGACCATATCAGCGCAAGGAGTCCTCTGGATCAAAAAGATCTGGAAAGAAGGAAGTTGTCTGCTTTGAATGCAAAGAACCTGGACATTACAAGAGTGAATGTCCAAAGCTTCTTAAAGAAAAGCCAAAGAGAAAGTTTGACAAAAAGAAGAAGGTTCTAATGGCAACCTGGGATGACTCTGATGAATCTGGATCCTCATCAGAATCTGAAGATGAATGCGCCAACATGGCTCTGATGGCAGGCATTGAAGATCAGAATGAAGAATCATCTGGATCTGAGTCTGATTCTGAATCTGACTCAGAAGAGGTACTTTTTGATCACACTAGGGAAGAGCTTATTAAAGTCTTATCTGAAGTCCTGAAAAATTATAATCAGATTAAGCTCAAATGCAAGAAGCTTAAGTGTAATCTTGGCTCTGAGAATAATCTGTTAAGATCAGAAATTGCTGAGCTAAAAGAAAATAATTTAAAAATGAAAGCCAATTTTGAAATAGCTCAATAAAACTCTGTATCTGAAAGCAAGTCTAAATGCAAAAACATTTTAGAAGAATATGACTTTAGCTTTCAGAAATTTCTTGCTAAAAGCATAGACAGAAGCAAGATGGCTTCTATGATCTATGGGGTTAGCAGAAAAAACAGGAAAGGAATTGGATATGAATCCTCCTCTGGAAAGGATTTAAATCCAATGCATGTTGATAAACTTGTTATTAAGAAAACTCCCTTGTACTCTCATTTCAA
Organism: Lathyrus sativus; assembly: GCA_963859935.3. Classification (NCBI taxonomy): domain Eukaryota; kingdom Viridiplantae; phylum Streptophyta; class Magnoliopsida; order Fabales; family Fabaceae; genus Lathyrus; species Lathyrus sativus. The sequence continues at coordinate 39,834,215 of OZ012739.1, forward strand.
GTCTGGTCATTTGAATGACATTAAAAACACACGTTCTGATCAGAACGTTCCTGTGTTTAAGCCAAAAGTAAGTTAGAACAATACTGTTGTAAAAAGACAGAAGTTCAGACCAACTTTCAAGGCAGCTAACTAAAAAGGACCCAAAAAGATCTGGGTACCTAAGGATAAGATTATCCCTGTTGCAGATGTTTTTAGCAGAAAAGTCAAGATGTCATTCATGGTACTTGGACTCTGGCTGCTCACGTCACATGATGGGAGAAAGGTTTATGTTCCAAAGCCTGGAGCTTAAATCTGGAGGAGAAGTGAAGTTTGGAGGGAATTAGAAGGGCAAGATCATTGGCTCTGGTACTATTGGTAATGGTAACCTTCCCTCTATATCTAATGTTCTTCTTGTAGAAGGATTAAAGCATAATCTATTGTCCATAAGTCAATTAAGTGACAATGGTTATGATATAATCTTTAATCAACAATGTTGTAAAGCTGTTAGTCAGAAGGATGGCTCAATCCTATTTAATGAAAAGAGGAAGAACAACATTTACAAAATAAATCTTTCAGAACTTAAAGTTCAAAATGTTAAATGCCTATTGTCTGTTAATGATGAGCAATGGGTCTGGCACAGAAGATTGGGGCATATTAATATGAGACGTATATCTCAGATTAATAAACTCAATCTGGTCAGAGGACTTCCTGAGCTGAAGTTCAACTCAGATGCTCTTTGTGAAGCATGTCAAAAAGGAAAGTTTTCAAAATCTTCCTTTAAATCTAAAAATGTTGTTTCAACCTCAAGACCTTTAGAATTACTTCACATTGATCTGTTTGGACCAGTGAAAACTACATCCATCAAAGGTAAGAAATATGGATTAGTCATTGTTGATGACTACAACAGATGGACATGGGTAAAGTTCCTAAAACACAAGGATGAGTCACATTCTATGTTCTTTGACTTCTGTAAACAAGTCCAGAATGAAAAAGATTTCAAAATTATTAAAGTCAGAAGTGATCATGGTGGTGAATTTGAAAACAAATATTTTGAAAAATATTTTAATGAAAATGGCATTGCTCATGATTTTTCCTGTCCTAGAACTCCACAACAGAATGGGGTTGTAGAGAAGAAAAATAGAACTCTGCAAGAAATGGCCAGAACCATGATCAACGAGACTAATCTGGCAAAGCATTTTTGGGCAGAAGCAATAAACACAACATGTTACATTCAGAACAGAGTGTCTGTAAGACCTCTTATGGAAAAGACTCCCTATGAATTGTGGAGGAACAGAAAGCCCAACATTTCATATTTTCATCCTTTTGGATGTATTTGTTATATGCTGAATACTAAAGAGAATCTTAACAAGTTTGATTCAAAAGCACAAAAGTGTTTCATGCTTGGGTATTCTGAACGCTCTAAAGGCTACAGAGTATACAGTACTGAAACACAGATTGTGGAAGAACCTATTCATGTTATATTTGATGATAAGCTTGGAATTGAAAAGCCAAAGAAGTTTGAAAGTTCTGCAGATAGAGAAGTAATTCTCACAGACTCTGAAGGCTCAGAGGTAGATAAAGCTCAAGAGAAGGAACCTGAAGCAATGCCAGATGCAATTCCTTTAGTTTCTCAGATGAACAACTTGAACATTTCTGAAGAATCAACGGTTAGAGGATCATCTTCCAGAATCAAGGCCTCTCACCCAGAGGATGTGATCATTGGAAAGAAGGATGACCCCCTCAGAACAAGATCATTCCTCAGATCTTCTGAAGCATCATTATTTGGGTTGGTGTCAGTAATTGAACCAACTTTTGTGGATGAAGCTCTGCAAGACAATGACTGGATTATTGCCATGCAAGAAGAGCTCAATCAATTCACAAGAAATGATGTGTGGGATTTAGTTCGAAGACCAAAAGGATTCAACATAATTGGAACTAAATGGGTCTTCAGAAACAAGCTTAATGAGAAAGGAGAAGTTGAAAGAAATAAGGCAAGGCTAGTTGCTCAAGGTTACAGCCAGCAAGAAGGAATTGATTATACAGAGACTTATGCTCCTGTAGCAAGGTTAGAGTCTATTCGTTTACTCATTTCTTTTGCTGCACAGTATAACATCACTCTATATCAGATGGATGTTAAAAGTGCCTTTCTAAATGGTATTATAGAAGAAGAAGTTTATGTTCACCAACCTCCTGGTTTTGAGAGTGAAAAATTTCCAGAACATGTTTTCAAACTAAAGAAATCTCTGTATGGTTTAAAACAAGCTCCTAGAGCTTGGTATGAGAGATTAAGCAATTTTCTTCTGGAGAAAAATTTCATCAGAGGCAAAGTGGACACAACACTCTTTTGTAAAACATTTAAGAAAGATCTTTTAATTTGTCAAATATATGTGGATGATATTATATTTGGATCTACCAATGTTATGCTGTGAAAGGAGTTTGCTAAATGTATGCAGGCAGAATTTGAAATGAGCATGATGGGAGAATTAAGATTCTTTCTGGGAATTCAAGTCAACCAAACTCCAGATTGCACTTACATTCATCAGACCAAATATATTAAAGAGCTTCTGAAGAAGTTTAACATGACTGATAGTAAGATGGAAAAGACTCCCATGCATCCAACTAATACACTTGGTAAGGAAGAGGTAAGTAAGAAAGTAGATCAGAAACTCTACAGAGGTGTGATAGGATCTCTTCTTTACTTAACTGCTTCTAGACCTGACATTTTGTTCAGTGTATACTTGTGTGCAAGATTCCAATCAGATCCTAGAGAATCACACTTAACAGCTGTTAAGGGGATTCTAAGGTATCTGAAAGGTACTTCTAATGTGGGTTTGTGCTACAGAAAATCTGATGATTTCAAATTAGTTGGATTCTGTGATGCTGATTACGCTGGAGACAGAGTGGAAAGAAAAAGTACTTCTGGAAGTTGTCAATTTCTAGGAAGAAATCTAATCTCTTGGTACAGCAAGAAGCAACACACAATTGCACTTTCAACTATAGAGGCAGAATATATTGCTGCTGCTGGATGTAGCATACAGATGCTCTGGATGAAAAGTCAGCTAGAAGACTATCAGATTTTTGAAAGTAATATTTCTATTTTCTGTGATAATACTTCTGTTATATGTTTGCCTAAAACCCCTATTTTACACTCTAAGGAAAAACATATAGAAATTAAACATCATTTCATCAGAGACTATGTTCAGAAGGGTATTATAAACTTAGCCTTTGTTGATACAGATCATCAATGGACATATATTTTCACAAAACCCCTTGCTGAAGATAGGTTCAAATTTATTCTGAAAAATATTGGTATGGATTTTTGTCCAGAATGATATTTATCAGAAGCAAATTTCTCAGATGCAAAATGCTTAAAACTTTGAAGTATTTCATCTGTTATTTATTTGATTTATTATTATTTGTGTGTATCTGAACTAACCAATCTTAGAGGATCTGAACATTGGCTAACATTTCATTTCTCAAGAGAATTCAGAAGCACATGCAAGCAAACACGTGTCACTCTGAATCTGAAAAGATAGCGTGTACACTACTGAAGAGACATTTGAGGTATGGTTTGAATAGTGAATATCTTGATTTTCCCTCCAATTTTTCAGAATCAATTAATGTTTGAAATGATTTTTATTCTCTTTCATTAATTGTCATTTAATGCTATGTGAGAACGTGCTATGTGTGTCTGTTGATTGCCCAAATTGCTCTCTCTATAAATACCACATTTCACACCAATTTCACATTTTTCACTTCACAAACAAATTTATGCATTTCTGTCTTCTCTTCTCTCTCATAAAAACCCTAAACCTTCGTCCCAATCATCTTCATCTTCTTCAATGGCAACCTCATCCTCTACAGCAGCTCAATTTCAATCAACTATGACTGCAGTTACTTCAGCAAATATGGGTGTGACTCCATTCACGGTACCTAAGAGGACATTATTAACTCCTGTGGACAAACTTGAAGTTCTCTGTGAATCAATGGTGGAATTTGATTCCTTAGTTGGAAATGGATTTGAATTTCGTTCTATAATTGATGCACAAGGTTGGGTTAAATATTTTGACAGATTATTTGGACCAGTTTACCCTCATCTGGTGAATGAATTCTGGATACATGCTTCTGTTTATCAAAATTCATTTTATCTTCTGTTCTGGGAAAGGAGATCATTATAACTGAAGATCTCATCAGGAAACTCATAGGGTATGAGGAGACTGATGGAGTATGTCATCTGCCATCTGGGCGTGTGGACATGGAGGAAGTTTATGAGGAAGTCACCACTTCTGGACAGGCCTCTAACAAATTTAAGGATCTGAAGCCTGACTACAAAATCAGGGCAAAGATTTTTCTGGGATGCATCCATCATAGAAAATCTACCAATTCTCCAGATTATGTGAACAATGAACAACTCTACTTCATGTACTGTTTGAGTCAGAGTACAAAGGTAGATCTTTCTTACATTCTCTTTATGTATCTGTTGAACCATATCAATCCTTCAAGAGAATCTGTAAAGGATAAGAGACAAAAGATTAGGACATGGATCCCCTTTGGAAGATTGATTTCAGACATTCTGACAGAGAATGGTCTTGTAACTGCTCTGTATGAAGCTGGAGTTAAGGATGAACTTGAATCCATTGTTGGAAAACCACTAAATGCAAAGACTCTTCAGAGACTAAAGATTATAGATGAACTCACAGCTGTACCCAAGAAGTTGAATATTTCTGAAATCAGTCAGAAGAGAATTCCTGTTGACAATTTTCCACTTTTTGGTGCTGAAGAACCAAGGGATATCATTGTGAGGTATATTGATTCATGCAAAGCAGATGGAACACCCATTCCTGCAGATATTCTGAAAAGAGCAAGAGAACCAATGCCAGATGTATACAATGAGAACACAAGGAAAATAAGTCAATCAGAGGCAGAAGAAGCTGCTGCTCTGAAAAAGCCAAAAGTTGCTGACAAACCACAGAAGCAGATCAAGAGAAAAGCTTCTGGAGAAGTTCCCTCTGTTCCCACCAAGCGTATCAAGACTAAAGTTACTAAAACATCTGTATCTTCTTTCTCTAAAATTGTTATAAATGAATCAACATTTAGTTCTATTCCAAAACCCCCTCCCACTAAAAAACAATCTATTCCTGCTCCATCTCAAAAATCTGAACCATAAAAAATTCCTTCCCCACAAAAATCATCTGATCCAATTTCCACTACTCCACTAAAAAGTTATGTTATTCCTCCATTTGAACCAACAACAAAAACAACACCATCAAACCAAATTCCAACACCTATAACAAAACCAACAAAACAACCTACACCACAACAACAACCAGAAAAACAACAACCAGATACATCTGAACCCATACAATCTGATCCAGTTGCATCTGATCCTGTTGCACCTGAACAAGTTGTTTCTGAACCACCTATCTCTGAACCACTTGTATCTGAACCTCCATCAAAACCATTTAAGAATCAACCAGAACCAACCAATCCTCCTGAAACAAATATACCTGAGACTGAGGTTCTAAACGTTACACCTCTCAAGACTGTATTTGAAGTGTCTTCTACGTCTTGTACCCCAACCATATCCTCAAACTCATCTGAATCTGATATCCATCCAGATTTCATTTCACCTCCCTCTCTTAGAGTATTTGAAACTAATCACCCAGAACCACCTGTTTCATCTGAAATTCTCATTCCCAACAGCATTCCAAAACCTAAGCCAAGGACATCTGAGTTTGTATCCTTTGCTTCTTGTAAACCATTCCCCTCTGCTACACTTCCCTCTGGTTTCAAATTCAAAATTTCTATCACAGAATTGAACCATCAGACTCTATCACACCTTTTAAACCTAAGCTTTCCATCATTCTACCATTTGTTCTCCAAACATATATAAAAGAACCGCCAAACATGGTTTCATTAGAACCTCTTTTATCTGATAAATCTGCTTTCATCCCTTACACTTCCACCTTATTTGATGTTGTTTCCTATGCATCAAATGCAAAACCATTTTTGATGAATGCCTTAATCAGATTAAAATCTATCACTTCATCTGACTCTCCATCCATTCCCTTCTATCCTCGTCCTCTGATCATCATTCCAGAACTTACCATTCCACCTTCACCTCAACCCAAGCCATTTACCTTGGAAATCCTTCTGAAACCAAAACCTAGGCTGAATGTTGATAATTTATTTACAAATTTTATGAAAGAAATAAAGATGCATTTAGGCTTTGTTCAGAAGAGGTGATTATCAACAATGGATGCAAATGAATCTGATGCTATCTGGAATAGATTCATCAACATATTCAATACTGTAGCCTCAAATCTGAAGAATGTATGTTCTTATGATGCGAAGCTCAGATTTGCTGAGACTGCTAGAAGTTTGATCTGGACTGTTAAAAGATCTGAACCATTGCTTCTTGAAGATGTTCCTTCATCCTCTGAAGTATTTGATACAGAAGTGACTGCTGAATCTGCATCTGAAGAAAATCCTCTGGCTATGACTCTTGTGGAACATCCCTCTGGATCTGTTGCTCCTGACTCTGCATCTCCTATGGAAATTGACTCTGTTCCTGCTTTAGACTCTGCCCCACCTTCTTCATCTGAGGTCAAGAAAGAGTATCCAGATCTTGAAGATAAGATTGCAGTTCTAGAAGCTGGACAATCTGAGATTAAGTCATGGATGGCCAAGCAAGACCAGAAGTCTGAAGACATGGCTCAATGAATGTCCAAACAAGATCAGAAGAATGAAAACATGGCTAAGTGGATGACAAATCAAGAACAATCCTCATCTGAGATCACTAACCTGTTGAAGATGATTCTGTCCAAACAAACTTAGTTCATTTTTTCTGCATCTGATGTTTGTGCACATGTACTTGTTTTTTATCTGATGTTTTGTATCTTTTGCTCTGAATGAATGAATGACTCAGTGTTTTCTCTACATGATTTATCTTTTCTGTATTTCCTTTTATTTGTCTTTTAAAAGTTTTTACTCTTTGATTATCACAAAAAAGGGGGAGAAAATGGATCTGACTGTTCAAATAAACTCTACCTAAATGAAACTTCAGACATATCAATTTTAACTAACGTAAACTCTTAGTGTTTCAGAACGATTGATAACTCTGATATATTCTTTAAAAGAAACTCTAAGACTCCCAGATTATATTTTACTTATCAGACTCTGACTCTGAAATATGCAAGATCTAATGATTGGAACATTCAGGCTTTGATTCTGAAAAGAATACTCATGCAAAAAGGGAAGTTTCTATTCCTTCTTAGTATTTAACTCAGGGGGAGATTCATCATCTCAGGGGGAGTTATAATTACTTTATTTTCTATTCAACAAAATTTCTGATGTTTTTGTCATCATCAAAAAGGGGGAGATTGTTAGAACACAGATTGGTTCTTAATAATATCTCTATGTTTTGATGATAACTCTTATGAAATTTTGTATTAAAGAATTATATACTCTAAAATTTGTTTGAGAATATTTGCTGCAGATGTTAAAGTGAATATTACTCTAGAAGCAAATTAGATCTGATCATAAGAAATATGCAAGGCTCTGAAGCGTCAGAAGCATCTCTTAGAAGATTTTGAACACTGCCTCCAGAAGATTCTGAGCAGGAGTTACAGAAGAATCTGAAGCAGAAGCTACAGAAGAATCTGAAGCAGAAGCCAGAAGCATCTGAAGCAATGAGGAATTCTGTATGAAGAGTTTCAAGCACAGTTACTTCAGAAGACTCTGATAGTACTAACACTGCCAGTACTGAGGATCTGATCCAAAACTCTGCTCTGAACATTTACACGCTGAAAGCACACTTGCTACAAAGACTCTGATTCAGCAAACTCTGATGAACATCAGAAGGCTCTGACCAATCCAGACTCTGATGATTCTTGCTGAAACTTGTTGAAGAAGAATTCAAAGTTATGTCCGTTGGAATAACCAAACTGTTGCACCCTAATTTTTGACCGTAGGATCCCACCTATTTTTGCGTTGTTTTTTTTGTTGTTATTTAACTTTAGTTTAATATTTAATATTTATATGACTAACCAATTTGTGCAGACGCAGTTATATCAAGCGGAAATGTTTTTTTCTTCTCACAATTTAAATGCATCAGGGATATGGTCAGTTGGGCCTAATTCTGTTTGATTAGGGGGTTTAAGCATGGTCATTTAAGGGTTGACCTCGGCTCTATAGCAAAAGGAATTTTAAGTTGTATCCCTTTCCGAAGGACCCCTCAGGATGTGGGTCGTGTGCAAATGCAAGAGGTTGGTTTCCTTTTTGTTCTTTCGAATGCTGGTCATTTGTGTTTGGAAGCATTGAATTAGAAGTTTCATTGAATTAAATACGAAATGGCGATGCAAGCATATTGTCATTAAATCCAATTTGAGTGATAAGCAAGGTCTTAACCACATAAAGAAGGAAGAAAAGCCATGTATTCATTTCTAAATACATACAGGGAGCATTTCCATACAAGGCACTTATCCATCTTGACTTATTTTATCCAAGCCGAGAACTATGATAACGACAGCTTTGAGGCAATTCCAAAGGTTAAAAGCATACTCACAATGTACATGCCTTTGGTACTGAGACCAATTTAAAAGAAATACTAAGACCACTACTTAAGGTTCAATACAAGATGCATTTAGCTACAGAAGGTCCCTTTTTAAATAACACTTCCAAGAAAACCACAAGGCCAACTTTCAGGACCCCCGTCGTGGTGCGTAGCATGAGCCTTATAGTGGTCGAGGATTGACGATGATGGTAGTAGAAGAGATCGTGTGACTTTGATTATCCAAATGTGTGCAGAACCTAGAATATCCAAGCAGGACCTTATACCTTACTCTATGTGCTGAGCATGATCCAAAACCGTCTTCCCAATGCGCCGTAACTACACCCGTTCTCCGGCATACTCACAAACCTGAAACAGTAATAAGAAATCAGGCTGTAAACGATCAGGTTATCAAAAGCATGGAGCATATGTTATCAGTTGATACTTTGTGGTTTCTCCAACAATACGGCAAAGCCAACAGGGTCATCATGCCCATTCTAAAGATAAACAAAAACTCTTGCAAATGCTGTTCCTACCATTGAAAGAGCACCATCAACATCAGCAAGCTTTGCAGTAGCCATTGCAGTATCCCATAATCAGCACTATCACGAAGAATGCCCGTAAGCTGCTAAATCCTTTAAGTGGATCTTCCCGGCGCTGCTTAAGTTTAAGTCAGTCTACCTCTCCAAGGACCTGCTGCAGTGAATTGAGAAGAGACAATTTATATCATAACTTATCAAATTATTACTACAATTTTGAGTAAATATGTGGAGCATAAGAGATTAAACGTAACTCAACTCAAGAACACCGTTTGCTGCTCTAACGATCCGCGACCTGCATCACAATATGCATTGAATTATTACCCAATCTAGAGTATGAAGAAGGGAATCTAAATGGGGCTGCTTTTAAGAACTTAATGGGAGCCTCTCGGTAATCCAACCTGCGACAAAAGGAGCTGTTGGTTAGAACCTTTCACTAAGTCAAAGAAAACAAATAATGTGCAATGCAATTACAACAGTGCATACCTGTCAAAAATTTACCGAGATTACATCACGAGCCATAGCAGATATTGCCAAGGCACTCACAAAGCTTGTCCGAGCAGTTGATTCTGCCACCATTGACCAGCTATCAGCATTGCTCCTTGGGGATTCTACAAGTTCAAAGGCCCTATTTGATTACGTATGGTACAAATTCTGAGCTGCAGAATGTTGCTATGACTCTTCAATTGAGGTCCCGCGATGAACTTCCTAGGGACGCAGACAACAATTTCCGGCAACTACTCCGCTAACAGCATGTTAAAACCTCTTTAGCGCCCTGTTCAATAAATCAGAAAGAATTGTGAGTTACTTTTCGTACAGCAGAAATCCACACCAGTTGGCATTAACCACTTGTTACATGGCATGGACTGTCAATTTGCTAGGCCGGTTGCTCTGCATCACACCTACCCCGGTTTTTTCTGATTCAACTTTAGAAGCATAATAGAGACAGCGGAAGTCACCGAATCTTAGCATAAACCCTTAAGCCACAGCTCGTTTCTACTTCGACATCAAACCCGACATTGATTTTGGTTTATTGATTGACCCGCGTTCCTGTTCTGTTGTCGCGTTGGCCAGCCTATTGAACATCCCCATCGACCGACTTTGAAACATGATATCTGGAAGAAGAACTTCGTCCCAAGCGTGGATTTGAGAGATTCTTTAACAGTACTCCAACAACAGGTTAACATCATTGACAACACTCGGGGATCAGCTCCTGCAATCGGTTAAGCAACGTGACGCAGAATGAACACGAGTCTTTATGACCTGAAAAAGAGGGAAGCTAATTCAATATTCAAGAAAAAGGCGCAAGTCAAAGTAAGGATATCTCTCTGCAGCAAGCACGGTTCATGAATCCCATGAAAAGTAAAATGCATCAGGTGTTGAGTGGGGATAGTTATAAACCTGTTTCAAAGGATGAGCTTGACATAGACAATTTCAGGAGTGATCGGGCTCCTGCTGCAATATCTCTGATGCATCACGAAATCCAGAATGTCGAAGCTCCCACTGGTACGAAGTTGAGTGCCAATGTCTCAGAAATATGTGGCAAAGAGAGGGAGGATTGTCAGGGCAAGGAGTATTCTCATTCTCTTACAAGTGGCTGGATGGAGCTTCACGAGTCTCCTGACCTGGCAAACAAAATCAGGCAAAATAATTAAACACTTTCCCTAAGCACACCCAAGATAGAATTCGAATTCTTTCCAAAAGCAGGTCGATACAAAAGGAAATAAACTTCATCAGATTTCCAGTCATTATTTTCGCTCATACGAGTTTGGAAGGAAATCACAAATCCATCAACGCATTCAATTGGCAATCAAGAGTTTATGACTATAAAAGGGGGATCCAGACGGCTATACACACGGGGGGGATCGATACACAAAACTCATACACACAAAAATCCCAATAAAAAAAACACATAGAGTTCACAAACCAATTCGAAACAGAAGAACTCATAACAGTTAACACACAAACATTAATCACAAAATCCATAAAGAAAAACCCCAATACGGCAAATCGAGAGAAAGAGCGGAACTTATCTCTTTATCCTTCTGTCACTATCGAAACCCCATCTTTCGCGAAGCTACCGTCGACGTAGCCGACCTTCACCATTTTCGCGAGACCATCTTCTATTCGCCACTTTCCTCTTTCAGACGCCACCGCGAAATCACTGGCGAAGCCTTCGATATCATGGGTAACGATTCTTCGATTAACTTTTTAATTCGTATTTGATGTTTGTTCTGTGAGATTTTGCTAGGTTTGTTTGAGAAACTTGAGAGCAAGAAGGAAGGAAAATCGGAGAAAGGAAGAAGAACGAAAAGAGTAAGAGACGAAGAAATTGATTGGAGATGATGGTAAGAGAGGCGCGATCGAAATAAAAGAAAGGGAAGACGAAGCGAGGAGAGTAGAAGAAGAACAGCGCGGCGGAAAGGGGAAACCGGGGGGGGGATTTAGGGTTTTTATTTTTTGTTGTTTATTTTATTTATTTATTGATGTAATAACCATAATCACTGCACACACACATTCACTAACATCATCACCACTAAACCACCCTTAAATCTTTAATCACCCGCTAACCATCTTAAAATTAACCTTAATCCCTTTTTTTATTTAATCATAACTAAAATCAAACTAATAAACCTTCCTTAATTAAGATAATATGCCTGTTTGTTTTAAATAAATTACAGCAAACCCCATTTTAATCAAGTTTACTTGTTAGCTTTTTTATAATAATTAAAAGTCTTTGTTTTTTAATAAATCTATAATATAATAAAACTATTTTATAATTAATAATATTAGAACCATTTTATTATTAAATTCACTTTATAACCTACTTATTTTATTAATAAAAATCAATCTTTTACAATTTTTATAATAAGTTTTTTATAATATTTAGTAATGATATTAATAAAACCTCTTATCTAATATATTAATATTCTTGCTTAAAACCTTTTCTTTTAGGAAAATATGATTAATTTAAATAGACAAAACTAAAAACAAATCAACAGCTTATTCAAACCAAATCAAATCCCCTTAATCGCCATTAAAATCAACTCACATCGTAAAATATATTCATTCAATCGTGCACTTCACGACACTTGCACCTACACCTCAGCGCTTTCATGCGTATGTGTATGGTTTACATTTCCACAGCTTATTTATTGCAATTTACATTATCGCATCGCATTTCGTCCAAAGGAAAAACCTACACATGAGTCAACACTTGTGTGTAGTGCACGTCATTTGCATCATTTCCCCACGATCCTTGATTCCATTCAAGTTGATCGCTTAAGATAAATCCTACCCATAGGAAGGACCATTATCTCTACAACTTAGACAAACAAACAACACAATACAACTTTTCAAACACAATAGAGAATAGATGTTAATCATCTTAAGTGAGATATAATCTCCACCCCCACAACAATACAATCAAACATGTAGGACTTTGCCTTAAGAGCAATGAAGGCATACTTGGCGACCATCCGAGTGTGTAAGACCTTTTCTTAAGACGATGCAAAGACCATTTCCTACGACCCTTTTTTTACATTTGTGGTGGTTACATCTCCCTTAACATGAAGACTCGTCTCTTCTTCTAAACCCAATCAAAACAACTACCCTAAACCCGTAGGAACTTTGACCACAGTCAAAGAGCTCCTCTAACCCTTTAGGGGAACTACAGATACTCTGATTCCACTCCCGTAAGGATATGTAGGCATAAGATGCGACATCTTATCGAGTATACTTAGAAATAAACCCCTAGGTCTTTCAACCATTAAGCAGATAAACACTTAGCAGTAAACAAACATAAAACAAGAGGTTCCTGTAGAGTACTACAGAAACTTAGGATGCTAGTACCTTCCCTAAGTTTAACCAACCCCCGAACCTAAAACTTTCTAGCTTGCATTTGCATTGCATTGTGGGAATTTCGATCTTTATCCCTTCCTTTGAACAAATCAAAGTTCGGTTGCAAATTGAATTAACGATTCAAACTAATCAATAGTTTGGTATCCAAATTTCACCGCGACACAAACGACTCTTTCCTTATGTATGCTAGACACGAGAACACAGACAAAAAGGATTTTTATGTGCATTCTTCTTCTAGGAAAGGTCATATGATGTGAAGACAAAAAGGCTCAGACCTTTTTGGTACACTGTTGTCACTAATGCGAAAATCGGCGCCGGCTGAACAGAAGAGTCGCCACCGCGCGTTATTTATCCCAACGGAGGGAAAGGAAACGCTCAGAGTAAACCTACCGCAAAGACGGGAAAGGTATGGTCATCGCAACCAAAACCTGGATTCGGGAGTCGGTTACGCAAGGGGAAGTTATTAGCACCCCTCACGTCCGTCGTACTCGACGGGATCCACGCTTGTTTTCGGGTATGGATTGTTATTTCTATCTACACTAAGGGCTAAGGGTTAAAAGAAAAATAAAATGACTCGGCAAAGTATCGCACTTTATGCCTACGTATTCCCGTCTGGAACGAGAAATCAGAGTCAACGTAGTTTGCCTACCTACGGGAAAGGAGGGGAAGGTTGCTCGCTAGGATATCGCATCCTATGCCTACGTACTTCCACACAGCGCGGAAGATCAGAGCAAACGTAGTTCGGGCCACGTACGACACAAGTCTGTCTCGATTGTTTTTATTCCTTCTGAAAGAGGTTTTTCTGATTACTGGTCCAAGCGGACAAAAATGACGTTTTGATGAGTTCACATTCTTTTACGGAAGAAGTGTCTTTTATTGTGTTTGAAATATTTATTGTGTTTTTCTGTTTGTTTTGAGAAAGAAGAGACAGAATTCTAACCTACGGTTGCGAAGGGAATCAAACTAACCTAATGTTATCATGCATGGGTTAAGACCTAATGTCTATCATGCTCCTCTCTTGCACAGAGAGAAACAGAGATCCTAAGGGAATAGACGGAAACAGAAACAATAGCAAATATACAATAAAGCAGTAAAATGCATGGATGCAACAATACAAGCGAGGCAAGGGAGTCACACTCAACCTCGAACCTAGAAAACAATAGGCAAAAGTGAACAGAATTCACTTTCAACCTGACAGGTTAAACAACAAACAATACAGTCAGGGAAAACCAATCAATCCATCAGAAATGAATAACAGCAGAAAATAAACAGCAACAGCAGCTCTGCATCAACACCTGCCTTCCAGTCATCTCCAATCCTCTACTAGCTTCAAGCAAGCCTCAATCTCCATCTCCACAGCCTCCAAGCAAGGTCTTTGGCATCAGTCTTCAATCTGCAATGGCTTTTCTTCAAGTCTCAATCTCCAAAATGAATATCAGTCAACAAGATGGAATGAATGTTGAACAGTCAATTGCCTACCAAGGGTGGCTCATTAACTGTTAACATTATACAAACAATTTTCTCTCAAAAGTTCTATCTTTCAAATACATTCACTAATCCTTCCAAAGGAAGGAGGTGGATATTTGAAAGAGACTTTGAATCATAGAGAAATAATGGAGGCAGACAAGACCTTCCATATTTGTGAACCAAGTTTTCTACTCTAGAGCTCTGCCTAGCTCCTAAACCCTATAGCCTTCAACAGCTGCCTGCAAAGGATGCTCCCCATCAACTCTGGAAGTTGGACTTCATGCTCTTGATCTCCAATGGACTTCATCATCAAGGTCTTCAGCTCTCCCAATCCCCAAACAAACCTAATACCCCACACAGACAAATGAAATAACCCTAGAGAGGGCACACCACACAGTCAAGCAAATACAGACAGCATACTAATAGTAATAGTAGAATAGGGGAAACCTAGTAATTTCTAAGGGATCTATTAGCTACCCCTAATCCCTATAGTCCCATACCCCAAAGATTCAAACTACAACTCCTAAAAGAATTGATTCATCACACCTATGTTATCTCCTAAACCCTAGTTTTGGTTCTCCTAATCACACCTAGACAAATCATCTAAAATTAAGTCCTAAAATTATGAATTAAATTTTATATACAAGCTAAAGGTCTAATCTAATCAACCTAAAAAGAATGGATCAAAAATATTAAAGCATCTAATCAAACCAAAATTAACAA
Source organism: Lathyrus sativus (assembly GCA_963859935.3). Classification (NCBI taxonomy): domain Eukaryota; kingdom Viridiplantae; phylum Streptophyta; class Magnoliopsida; order Fabales; family Fabaceae; genus Lathyrus; species Lathyrus sativus. The sequence goes on from OZ012739.1 coordinate 39,849,335, forward strand.
ATTCATGCATTAAACTAAACATTATTTAATCCTATTTAAAAGAAAAATATGCTAAAAATACAAAAATAAAATGAAATTGTAATTTTTTTGTATGATAATTTTCTTGACAAAAATATGAACAATATGCAAAAACAACCAATTAAAAATAAGCATTTTCCAATTATTTATGATTTTTTGAAGAATTAACGAAATTAAAAGAAATTAAAATGGGTGAATATTGGATTAGGGGTGCAACAAGTAATCAATTCAGTTGAAATGAAAGGATGGGCCCAGACTGGGGGGCGCGCCTAGCAATGCGCGTCTGGGCCCAGTCACTCAGAAAACTTCATCAAAAAAAATAAAAACAAGCAACAGTGCATATACTAATAAAACTAGTTATAATAGATTGGACCTTGGAAATCAGGGGTACGAATAGCAAGGAATCATAAAGCCCATTCTGAGGGAATAAATGAAACGGTGCGTTTAGCACCCAGAGTTCCCTCCACATTTCAACTTTGAACCACGGCCATAGGATTAAAATATGAGTCAAGTCAAACACCAAATCGTGTGGCTCTCCTTCATCTTCAACCTTGGAAACCCTAGGTTTCAGAAATCTTCTCACCATGCACGAACCTTCCATCATTCTGTTCTCCCTCGTCTCTCCATGAAAGCTCACGATGCAAAGAGCAAAATTGCTCTGCTTCTTCCCCTCTACACAACCATGTCATTAGTTCCTTCTAAAACTCAACCAAACTTCAAACCCGATAGGTAGAAAGTTCTGGTTCCACCATTATTCACTGAGATCAATCCTTCCAATTTCTTCTAAATCTTACCCTAACACAATCTACACTTTATGTTGATCAAATTAAGCTATAAACCTAAGATTATCTTGCAATATTCTAGCTGTTATAAACCCTAACAGATTTGGTGCACCATTAACAACCTCCATGAAACCTTCTCAAACTCACCAGGATTAATCATCTAACCTAACCTAACAATTCTAACCTAATAATTCTCTAACATGCTAACTAATTCAAGCAATTCGAAGAGGAAACTAACCTGGTGTAAATGATGGAAACAGGTGCTGAATTCTTCAAATCCAATGCTTGTAATGATCTGGATTGGATCAGTGAACTTGATTCTGAGTTCTGTATGCAAAAGTTCTTGTTCAAGCCTCTTGAATCTTGCAATCCCAACTTTCTTGCACCTTGGATGATGAAGTTGGTAGCACGAATTCTTGCTCAATTCAAACAAATTCTGATGTGAATTCTGATCCTTGAATGATCTAGATGATGATGAAATCAAGAAATTTGGAAATTGGTGAAGATTTGATGGAGTTTGAGATGGTTTTGCAAAAATGGAAGAATGAAGTGTAGCTATGTGTTTTGATCACAATGAATCACCAACCATGGCATGAAGTTACTCAATTCAATATATAGATGAACTTAGAAACCTCTAGAACTTTGTAGAATCTTCTCATGCACACTTTCCCTTGGATTTTGATTATGTAACTTCTTTTGTAAGTAACCAAACATAACTTCCAAATTTTGAACCAAACTCAAAAATCCACTTTTTCCAATGTTCTTAAAACATTTTTTCCAATCAAAATGACCTATAATTTCATCCCATTTGGGCCAAATTATGAAAAATCTCAATTTTAGGTCATTTTTTATTCATTAAATTCACCAATTTGAAACCTTGAGCTATGGACCTTTCCAATCTTTCATGATCACTTTTCTAGACTCAAAATGTCATTTGGAGCAAGTTTGATGTTGTGAAGTTTTTCATTTGAAGCTTCCTTGTATGCGTTTTGGGCCTAGGCTTGAAATGACCTGTAATTCTCAGATGACCAAAATACCCTTTGCTTGCCAAGACCATAAGTAGAGTTCCACAAATCATATGAAGGCATACCATACCATTCTATAAATCTAAGACAATGGGGAACAACTCTTATGTTGACCAGAAATTCAGTGAAATCTCCTTGAGGGGTAAAAATTGCTTGGAAGTCAAGTAAATTTCACAGACAAAATTTCAGATACCTCAGATGACCTGTAACTTGCAAGGACCATAACTTGAGTTCTATAAATCTCCTTGAGGTCTTCCACCACTCAAATTAAAGGTCTTGATATCCTCTACAAGTTTCATGTTGGCCAAGGTTCCATTTGAAGCTTTCCTTTTGACTTATCCTGCTTGGAAGTTTGACCTAAATCAGGGGATTTTACACAGAAACCCTAATTTAGAAACTCCTCTTCTCCTTGATTTCTCTTGATTTCTTCTTAGCACATCACCATATCCTTATTTACATGTCAAATGATGAACCTCACATCTTTCCATAGACCTTAATGCCTTTCAATCAATCAATTGACCTAGGGTTGACCCCAGATGAAACCCTAGTTGACTGTCTTCAACTGCAACTCTTGTGATCACATCAATGACTTGTCTCCTTCTCCAAATGACTTTCTAAGTCTCTCATGATGTCTACATACTCTCCATGCCCAATTCACAGCCACAACTTCTTTGATGATCCTCAGATACCCTCAGATAGGAGATAGAGTCACTGCTTGATCCACTGACTTCTTAGCTCTCAATTCTTTCTGATGACTTGGATATGCTTGAATTTGAACAACAACCTCTTGATAGGCCCATAGAGATGTGAATAGTGATTGGTCCCCTGTTAGATGATTTGCTATGCTATGCCATGCAGATGATTAGACTATGTACATGACTCTATATGCAAATGCTAATGCAATTGAAACATAAACCAAGTGAAATAGGTTGAGCAAATTTTAGGGTGCAACAGCTGCCCCTATTCAAGCGACTTGGACCCGATTGGGTGAAGAAGCGAACGACCTTCAAACATTCGTGGTACGAGACGGTTAAATACTAAGAATCCGGAAATTTGCCAACCGCAGAAATAAACTGCACCACTGCTTGGGGAACGACCTTCATCAACTGAATCTGACTGTTTACAGCGACCAACTGATCCATTAACGACCGTGATGGGGATTATTTTCATCAGCCTGAAGAGGATTCTATCATCGCAAGGATAGAACTTTGTCCACGTTAGGACGCCTGTGTCGTCAACACGAAGAAATCTCAACTAAACTTGTCCACGTTAGGACTCACATTTGCCGTCTCCCGGAAAAATCTCGGCGACTTCATTGGGGATGACTCGTCTGCCTTTCATCATCACGAGGGGATTCCATCAACATTGTCCACGTCAGGACTAACTTTTTCTACGTAAGGAAAACATCTTTCCACGTTATGAACAACCTGTCCACGTTAGGATTAAACTCTTCCACGTAAGGAATACATCGTCCACGTTAGGACCCACCTTCCCACGTAAGGAATATATCCTTTTTTTCCATGTTATGAACAACCTGTCCACGTTAGGATTAAACTCTTCCACGTAAGGAATCACATCTTTCCACGTAAGGAATACATCTTCTTTCCACGTAAGGAATAAATCTTTCCACGTAAGGAATTAACATCTTGATTTGTCCACGTTAGGACTCCCATCTCGTCTTGATTTGTCCACGTCAGGACTCCAATCTTTCCACGTAAGGAATACAATCTTTCCACGTAAGGAATCAATCTTTCCATGTAAGGAACTAAAACTTCTCTTTCCACGTAAGGAATAAACTTGTCCATGTTAGGACTCACGTTTCCTCTTGATTTGTCCACGTCAGGACTCACCTTTTAACTTGCTGAGGAAATAAAAATTTGTCCACGTCAGGACTCATGCATCTTCGACCCGCTGGGGAAATAGGACTTGTCTATGTCAGGACTCATGCCAACACGAATGAAGATAAATCTGTCCACGTCAGGACTCGCGCATCTTGGAACACGAAGAACTACAAACTTGTCCACGTCATGACACACATTTCACTATTACGAAGAAAGATATCTGCTGGGAATAATGGTCCACGTCCGGACACCAACACGAAGAGTAATCCATTGTTGTCCACGTCAGGACTTCACATCCAATCAATACGGAGAAATCGAATCTGTCCATGTTAGGACTAGCACATCTCATCAACTCGGGAAATAAATCTGTCCACGTCAGGACTCCCGTTTCTCTAGCACGAAGAAATCCCGTCAATATAGGAATAAATTGTCCATGTTAGGACTCATATTTCGTCAACGCGAGGAACTCCTATCAATATAGGCAATAACTTTTGACGACTCTGGGGAAATACTCCAATCCACCAGTAAGAAAATACATCCGTCTGTTCCTACGGGAAGATACTCTGCTTATCTCCACTGTAACTAACTCCATTGGTCCCAATCCATAAACCTTTTAGCACCAACGTGACAGCGACTTTGAGGCGGACTCTACTGGGGATATTTGGAAACCAAACTACCGGACGCCTGTTCTGATAACCGGCGGCAGCCTCTGAAATTCTGATTCACGAAACCCTTTGATGCTGACGTAACAACAAATTTGAAGAAAATAATCCGCTGGCCGGACTAGAGAAACTTCAACAAGCAACTCCGGCGGGGAAAACAAGAGAAATTTAAACAAATAGCTCTGCTCAGGGACAAAGAGAAATTTATCATGATAACTCTGTGGGGAATAAAACCGACATTTTCGTTGAATGTCTCACGTCAAGATCTTGAATGTTTGATAATTCATTTGAGCAAGAGCTCCCTCAACCTGTAAAGGAAACAATACTTGAAACAAACGGTTAGCCAACCTGGTTTATATTTAAATATGCATATGTTTGACAATGACGCAATGATCCATTCGACATGGAAATGCTACGCATTTTTTTATTGGTGGATGCAAGTATGCCACTATATGCCGATGCAATTGCAGACTCGAACTGCTGGGATACAGAAACCGCTTTAGCAAAATAAATGCTGAAGACAACGCCAACTCCGCTGGGGGATAATTGAATGCACCAATCCTGATTGGACTTCTGTTGGGGAGTGAACGGGTATCACACGGTATTCCGACAAAATAAATGCCAGGACACGCAACCAACTCTACCGGGGCGAGTTTTAACCTTCGAGTTCCACTGGGAGGAAAGAAAACACTTGCTGAAAAGAGAGAACTCTGCTGGGGACGAAACGACTCTCTTGGGGAAATCAAACTGGCTCCGCTGGGGGAGAGTAAATGACCCTACTGGGAAGGGAATCTCTACTGGGAAGAGTAGACTGCCTGGGTACAGCTCATAAGTTGGAAATATTAATCTTCTGAGGCTAAACCACTCTGCTCGGGATGGGGGATCCTTTTGGGGGACACCATACTGTCTGAATACAGTCTTCGATCTTGGAATCGTCAATTCTGTTGAGGGTAAACGACCCTGCTGGAGAATGTCCTTCGAATAAGCTGCGACTAGCTGGGGAATTTGATCCTTCTTTAGTAAGGGACATTGTTATCTCAAAAGCGCGACCTGCATGGGGATCGAGTCTTTGTCTACGATCTTTTGATCCATACTGGAATCTTTTGATCGTCCATTTCATACGGCTACGAACCCTGCAACAACACAAACAAGACAAGACAAGTCTATGCAACCAAATCTATTCAGGTTAGCGTTAGTGACATTATTTTCAGTTAATCCAAAGTTTTAGCAATTATTGGCAAGGGCCAGTGACGTTATACACATGCTAGTTTCATTAAACCTAGGCGTTTATCATGCACAAAACAGTAAAGAACCAGCATCAAGTACTGAATGACATATTTTATTGATTGGGCCCCCTGAATGGGCGGAAGTTTTGTACACGGGATGTAACTCCTGAAAAGAGGAAGCTACGCACAACAAATATACAAGTATGCACAAGAAGCATAAATATAATGACAAATCAAATTTGTACACATGTCGGCAACGGGATGCAGACGAACACCACGGGCTGATCCTCCTATGACTCGTCCGACTCTGATGCTTTCCCGGTATTCACACTTCCGAAGAGATTGTATCCGATAATGGACCCCTCAGGTATATTCTCCCGCACCAACGCTCAATGCAGTATCAAATTCGGACCGCAGTCATTTGCTTTTCAAATCCCTAACTTTTGCGTGAACCGCCCTTTACGGGTTTTCAGTTCACCGGGATACCCTTTTTGCCGAAGCCGCCCAGTGTAGGTTTTCAACTTCGCGGGGTGTACATTTTTTCAATTTTATCCCTAATTTTTGCCCGAACCTTTCATTCTGTTTTTGGTTCGCCAGGATGCCCCATTTTTGCCTGGACTCTCTTTTTCTGTCCAGCGGGTCAATTTTAAGCAAAGTATTTTTTAACTGCGTCCGAATTCACAGGCGACGTAAAATCTTCACCGTCCATGGTGGACAACAACAAAGCCCCTCCTGAAAAGACTTTTCTGACAACGTATGGCCCTTCGTAGTTGGGGTCCACTTGCCCCTGTGATCTGCCTGCGGCAGGAGAATCCTTTTCAGCACAAGGTCGCCCGTCTGAAAGCTCCGAGGATGTATCTTCTTATCATATGCTTTCTTCATTCGGCTCTGGTACAAACGACCATATGCTAGAGAAGCTAGCCTTTTCTCATCCATTAAACTCAATTGGTTCAACCTGTCTTTCACCCATTCTGCCTCATCTAGTTGAACATCTCGCAGGACTCTCAGAGAAGGAATCTCAACTTCCAGTGGTAACACTGCTTCCATTCCGTATACCAGCGAAAATGGGGTTGCCCCGGTTGATGTATGTACCGTCGTACGATAACCGTGAAAAGCAAAAGGTAGCATCTCATGCCAGTCCTTATAGGTCACCACCATCTTCTGAACGATCTTCTTTATATTCTTATTGGCCGCTTCAATAGTGCCATTCATCTTGGGTCGGTAAGGGGAGGAGTTGTGATGTTCGATCTTGAAATTCTGACAGAGCTCCTTCATCATTTTGTTGTTCAGGTTTGAACCGTTGTCCGTGATTATCCGTTCGGGGATCCCGTATCTACAAATGATATCTCTCTTGATGAATCTGGCTACCACCTGCTTAGTCACATTTGCGTAAGATGCCGCTTCCACCCACTTGGTGAAATAATCGATTGCTACAAGAATGAACCGGTGCCCATTAGAAGCCGTCGGGCTCGATCTTTCCAATCATATCGATTCCCCACATCGAGAATGGCCATGGCGATGACATCACATTCAAAGGACTCGGAGGCACATGGATCTTATCAGCATAGATTTGGCACTTGTGGGCACTTCCTCGCAAACTTGAAACAATCAGTTTCCATAGTCAGCCAAAAATAACCTGCCACAGCAGCTTCCTTGTCATAGCATGCCCACCAGCATGTGTGCCAAATGTACCTTCATGTATTTCTTCCATGAGCAGCTTTGCCTCTTTTTCATCTACGCAACGCAGCAGCACTAAATCGTGATTTCGCCTGTATAAGACACCATCCGGATTCAAATAGAAATTGCCCGCCAATCTCCTGAGAGTCTTCTGATCTTGACTGGATGCCCCAGCCGGATACTCTTTGTTCTTCAGGGAAATTAAGGATATCAAAATACCACGGTTTATCATCAGATGCTTCGTCAATAGCAAATATGAAGGCAGGTCTGTCAAGCCGAGGGATGACAATTCTGGGAGCCTCGTTCCAGAAGTTGACTTTGTACATGGAAGATAAAGTGGCCAGGGCGTCAGCCATTTGATTCTCCGCTCGCGCGTACATGGTGCAATTCAACCTTCTCAAAGAAAGGCAATAATCTCCTTGCGTAGTTCATGTAATGTATTAAATTGGGCTGACGTGTCTCCCATTCCCCTTTTATCTGATTCACCACCAGAGCTGAGTCTCTGTATACGTCTAGATTTTTGATCGCAAATCAATGGCTTCTTCAAGCCCCATGATACAAGCTTCATATTCGGCTTCATTATTGGTAACTGAAAAGGTCAATCGGGCAGTAAACGGGATGTGCGACCCGTGTGGAGTAGTGATGATTGCCCCTATTCCGCTACCGTAAGCGTTTACAGCTCCGTCAAAGATCAACTTCCATTTGGAACCCAATTCCGGTCCTTCGTCTAGCAACGACTCTTCGCAATCTTTCATCTTTAGGTACATGATATCCTCGTCAGGAAAATCAAACCTCATCGATTGGTAATCTTCAATAGGCTGCTCTACCAAGTACTCAGACAGTACACTCCCCTTTATAGCTTTCTGCGAGACATACTGGATGTCATATTCAGTCAAGACCATCTGCCAACGGGCAATTCTCCCCGATAACGCATGCTTTTCGAATACATATTTGATAGGATCCATCTTCGAGATGAGCATGGTTGTATGATTCAGCATGTATTGCCTCAAACGCTTGGCGGCCCAGGCTAGCGCGCAACAAGTCTTTTCAAGCATTGAATATCGAGATTCACATTCTGTAAATTTCTTTCTCAAGTAGTAAATCACATGCTCTTTTCTTCCTGTCTCGTCGTGTTGACCGAGAACACAACCCATGCTTCCCTCAAGAACTGTCAAATACATAATCAAGGGTCTCCCTGCCACTGGAGGTATCAAAATAGGAGGCTCCTGCAAATACTGCTTTATTTTATCGAACGCCTTTTGACAATTTTCGTTCCACGTTACAGCTTGATCTTTTTTCACCAGCTTGAATAATGGTTCACACGTAGCAGTTAGGTGAGATATGAACCGGGCGATGTAGTTCAACCTCCCCAAAAACCCGCGCACCTCTTTCTCTGTTTTAGGCGTCGGCATCTCTTGTATTGCTTTTATTTTTGCAGGATCGACCTCTATTCCTTTTTCACTTACGATAAACCCCAGCAGTTTACCCGATCTCACCCCGAAGGTGCATTTGTTAGGGTTCAGTCTCAGCCTGAACTTCCTAAGCCTTTTGAATAACTTCAGCAGATTCACCAGATGCTCTTCCTCTGTCTGGGATTTGGCAATCATATCATCAACATAAACTTCGATCTCTTTATGCATCATATCATGGAAAAGAGTCGTCATTGCACGCTGATACGTTGCCCCAGCATTCTTCAATCCGAAGGGCATCACTTTATAACAAAATGTTCCCCAGGGCGTAATGAAAGTAGTCTTCTCCATGTCCTCTGGCGCCATTTTAATCTGATTATAGCCTGAGAAGCCATCCATGAAGGAGAATACGGAGTATTGAGCAGTGTTGTCAACTAGCACATCGATGTGAGGAAGTGGAAAATCATCTTTCGGGCTCGCTTTGTTCAAGTCACGGTAATCTACGCACATTCTCACTTTACCGTCTTTCTTTGGCACTGGTACAATGTTAGCGACCCATGAGGGATATTTTGTAACAGCCAGGAAACCAGCATCCCACTATTTTTGAACCTCTTCTTTAATTTTCACTGCCATATCGGGTCTAGTTCTGCGAAGCTTCTGCTTGACCGGCGGGCATTCTTCTTTCAACGGCAGACGGTGCACAACCATATATGTATCAAGCCCAGGCATATCTTCATATGACCAAGCGAACACATCACTATACTCTCTGAGCATTTCAACCAGTCTTCGCTTGACGTCGCTCTGCAGCGCGGCTCCTACACGGATATTCTTTTCAACCCCTTCCGACCCCATGTTAATAATTTTGATGACCTCCTCATGAGGCAGAATGACACGCTCTTCTTGCTTCACCAACCAAGACAATTCTTCAGGAACGTCACCATCTTCAACAATCTCTTCTTCAGCCTGAAATACCGGATGCTCAAAGTCGGGACGAGTCATAGGTGGTTCAATGATGTCATCTGAAACTGTTATCCTGCAAAAGGAATGGTTAAATGCTTCAAAATGCGTATAAAGCGAATAACCACGTTGCCATTTTATTGTAAAATACAAAATAAGAAAAACAGGGATCGCAATATTTGCACATGAAAAAACGCCTTTTATTCAATGATTAAACATGCAATGTTCATAACAGCACGACCCTAAGCAAATCATGATGCCCCGGGCAAGACATTGTTCAACAATTAAAAAAACAAAGCATTACTGTTTAAGAGTCACAGGAACAATCTCCTGAATAGACCAATTGCACAATCCTTGTCTTGGCACGCTCGGCTGAATCCAGGCGTCCATATCGCAGTCGCTGTCTCCTTCGTCAGACTCTGAAGCAGCGTTGATGGTCTCATGGCATACTCCACTAGCAGTGATGGTTATTGGTCCTCTGAAACGGGGTGCCCCCACAGCAGGTGTTGATGACGACGGTTGATATCCCAGCCCAAACCGGTCCATCTTCACAGGAATGTCCAGCACTTTGCCCCAACCCTTTGTCTCACCTGTCTCTACCAGAGCTTGAGCCTCTTTATATGATGAGACGGCTACCTCTGACACTTTGCTCGGCCCGGGACCTTTGTCTTTGATGCGCAACCCTTCAAATGCCTGACAGGGTGTTTCGTGAATCTCTCCATCGACCTCCACATACTTAAACGATGACAGATGGCTGACCAGGATGTCTTCTTTGCCGCAGACTGTGACCACGTTGTCCCCTACCATATATTTCAACTTTTGATGCAAGGTAGACGTGACTGCCCCAGCACCATGAATCCAGGGTCTTCCGAGCAGGCAACTGTATGCAGGTTGGATGTCCATGATATAAAATTCAGCCGCGAAAACCTCCGGCCCCACCTGCAGAGGCAATGTTATCGATCCAAAGACTGTTCTTCGCGTACCGTCGAATGCTCTGACCACTAGGTCGCTAGGCGTGCACAGGATTCCCCTGACATCTAGTTTCATCATCGCCTTCTTGGGCAGCACATTTAAAGACGATCCGGTGTCTACCAGTACATGATACATGACTGATCCTCTACACTCCACAGAGATGTGCAGCGCCATATTATGCTCTCTCCCCTTCGGGGTCAAATCAAAATCGGTAAAGCCCAAGCTATGGCCTGCATTTACATGCGCTAACACCCCCTCTAGATGATTCACGGAAACATCTTGGGGTACGAAGGAAGTATCCAGAACCTTCAGCAATGCATTTTTGTGAGCTTCAGAACATAATAGCAATGACAATATAGATATCTTTGACGGCGTCTGCTGCAGATGCTCAACAATCTTATAATCACTTTTGCGGATCAAACGCATGAACTCTTCCACATCTTTCGATGCCGTTTCTTTTCCATCCCCCTGCACTGGGACATTCTCAATCATCTTTCCCTTTCCCTTCGCCAGTCTCTCAGCCTCTACCTTAGGCGATATGAAGATTCTTCCACTCCTTGTCATACCTCCGGTACCAACAACGTTTTCTACAGTCTCAGTTGGCTGCTTATCAACATCAATCTTTACCCCGTCGCAATACACTTCCAACCCATAGGACCATGGGACTGCCTTGGTGCTCTCGTACGGGATTGGTCCGGCCTTAGTGATGGTGATCGGTGGTCGCTGGGCCGGTGTCGTTATAGTGATCGTTTTTCGAGGAATCGTCACAGTAGCCACATCACTTTGCTTGTCTGCTAATACCCCTGCGGGTTCTTCAATTGCTGCTCGGTCAAACTGCAGTGTGCCACCATCTATTAAAGCCTGAATACCCTTCTTTAAGTCATCACAACCCCCAGCTAGGGTCCAGCACTCTAAACAATACTCATCACATCCTTGATGGACACCCCCTTGCAATAATCGGCTCTTTATTTCACACAACGGTGTCTTTAAATCGTCGACATTCATAATCAAATTCAAACCCTCCTCAGTCAAAATGGCGTTTGCCCCATGGTTGGGCATGGGTTTCTGCACTATATTCGGACCCGCCGTTCCAAAATTGATAGCCTTACTATCCAATAAATCCTGCACTACATGCTTGAACGCATGGCAACCCTCTACATCGTGGCCAGGAGCCCCAGAGTGGAATTCACAGTGCCTGCTTGCATCATAACCATACGGAGGAGTGCCTGTTATTGGCGCCAGAGTTCTCTTCTCTACTAGGTTCAGCCCTAGTAACGTCTGTAGAAAATCCGCATACGTTGAAGGAGGCTTTTCAAACACTCTCCTTGTTTTACCCCCTGGAATCTGCGCTGGGCAGGCTGTGCCCCCTGCTGCGGTTGCTGTTGCTGTTGTTGTTGAAATGGTTGTTGCTGAAACAGAATAGTAACACTCGCCACCTGCTGCGGCTGATTATACTGGTTTCGACCTCTGCCCCGGCCTCGGCCTCGGCCCCCAAACACTGCGCTTGCATCGCCCTGACGGCGTCCACCAAAAGCCTTCCTGTTACTGCCTGATGCAGTAGATTCCTCAGCTTGGAATCTTCCCTGCTTAATGTTGCTTTCAATATTTTCTCCCATCAGAATTAAGTCTGAGAAACTGCCCAAAGATGTGTGAAACAACTTGTCATAAAACATGTCGGTGAATGTTCCTATGAACATGTCATTCATTTCCTTGTCCTCTAGAGGAGGATGGACCCTAGCAGCCATGTCGCGCCATCTCTGCGCATACTCTTTAAAGCTCTCACCCTTCTTCTGGGATAGCCCCTGCAATTGGACCCGGTTGGGTGCCAAGTCGCTGTTATACTTATAGTGAGCTACAAAGGCCTCTGCCAGCTGCTTCCATGTCTTTATATGCGTTGGTTCCAACCCCATATACCACTCGAGGGAAGGACCAGACAAGCTATCTTGAAAGAAATGCATTAGCATCCTCTCATCAGTTGAATATGCCGACATCCTTCGGTAATATGACCGCACGTGCACTTTTGGACAAGTGTCCCCCTTATACTTGTCAAACGTAGGAGCTTTGAATTTGATTGGCACCCCCAAGCCAGGCACCATACCCATTGTTGACATGTCTAAGCCGACAACACTTTGATTCACGACCCCCCTCATCTGCTCTTCTAGCATTCTGATCCTCTGGGAGTCATCCATAGGTCCTTCGAAACCTCCGTCGGAGAAAGCGTCCTCTTGCTGGTCTTCTTGCCAGTTACCATTCCCAGCTCCATACCCATTGTATCCGTTGTTACGGCCAGCTCTAATCTGATTCATTATCGGGCCTCGCCCCCTGTTGTCGTACCCCGGTGCGACTCCAGCAGGTCCAAAAGTCATCAACCCAGCGCCGTTTCCATTTCCGAATCCTCCATAACCCTGATTAGTCATGCCAAATCCATCCTGCCCGAAGCCTTGAGCCTTGAAACCATATTTCCCAGCATTATCAAATCCCTGGTCATTGAACCCGAATCCAGCATTACCGAAGCCATTGCCTCCCATATTATCACCCAGGTTAACATCTCCAAGCCCAACATTATTAACGATAGTCTCGTTCCCCATTCCAACATTACCGTTCCCAGCAGCAGTAACATTGTTGACATTGACAGCAGGTATATTGACTACAGGTGGAGCCACTGGTGTGGGAGTACCATCCCCGTGAACAGTGTCGACTCGCACAGACTGATGATCCTCATTTCCGTGCCCAGCATTCCATGCCAACAGAGGCTGCACCATAGCTTGCAAATTCTCCTGACCTTTTGCAATAGTCTCCATTGTCTGCATGAAGAGCGCCAGCTTCTCACGCATATCTTGCATCTCATTCTGCATTTGATCCATGATTCTTCGGCAGTTGGTGCGAGTGGAGTATCGGTGTGGGCGCTGATCTTCAATCCTGAAAAGACCTGGTACAGTGCAAGAAATAAGATAACATCCAATAATCACCTGTAAGGCAATATGAATATGAATGCAATGCAGTGTGTGTCTGTGCATTAGGGAATGTCATTCCCCGATTCTAGTGCGAATGTGTCAGTGCAGTGACAGTGCTAGCAATACGGAGATTGGAGCCGAATCAAAGAAAGCCTCATATATTGCAGAGAAAACCATTAAGCCAAGAATACAATATCACTGAGCATAATAAGAAGGCATGACCTCAACCAACAATCCTAGTGATGGTCAGCACTATGCAAATAAAGCATCAATACATGAAATGGTCAAGTACACTCATAAGCCTGATACTCCTCTAGTAACTTCTTGGTCTCTGGATAACTTGGTCGGGTAAGCAGACCCTTGACAAGCTGGTTTCTTCTCTTGAGAACACGTCGTACGTCACCAGCGGTTTCTTCCCATGCCCCTTCTCCGAAGCGATCCTCTAGCTTCCGCTTCTGAGACACAACTTCGTTCCTGCCTTCGATGGCCTTGTTCAATGCATTCTGGAGACTATATCTGGTCATCACCTCTTCTTCATACTTCTTAATGCTAGCCTTCAACTGCTCTTCGAGGTCGGAGATTTGCTGCTTCAATTTATCTTCCCTCTTTTTATTGTTGGTTAGCGTAGCATTCCAAGTCTTGTTGCAAGAAGAGATTTCTCGGTGAGCGGCGTCGAGTGCTTTCTTTTTGAATTCCAGCATGTCATGGGAGCTTCTGAACTCTTGACCCAGACGTTCGCGCTTCTTTTTCTCTTCAGCCAATTCAGCACCTAGCCTGTTTACTAGTTCGATCTGCTGTTGGAAAGCATGCACAGCCTTGTTTTTCTCACTGCGTATCTGAGCCAGTTCTTGCTCTAGCCCTTCATTGATCTTCATCAAGGCTTCCTTTTCTTTCACCAATTGCTTGTAGGCCTCCCTAGTAACAGTAGTTGGTTCTTCTACTGGAATGTGAACAGGGACTGGTGCAGCTGGAAATGGCATCCGCAACTGTCTTGCTCTCTCTTGGATCCAAACTCTGTATGGTGCATAAGCCTGACAATCATTCTTCCCTAACAGTGGCTTCCCCCTTCTGTTAATACGCATCCAGGCATGCTGCAGCTTGGCTAGTAACTCTCCCTTCAAATCACCGGTGAAGTACAGAGATTCCTGTACTTCTTCCTCCTTTGGCGGGTTCTTCAACGCATATCCGAACTGGCGAATAAACAGAGATGGGTTGTAATTGATACACCCTTTTCTTCCTATCAACGGCACATTAGGATACCCAGAACAACTGAAAATAATCTCCGACCCCAGCAAGTCTCGGTCAAACCACTCAATGTCTTCAGAAGATAGCCTCATCATGCGCTCTGGCCAGTTAGCTGTAGTTGCATTCTCCACAAAAGGTCCCTTCAGGGGAAGATGACTCTTAAACCACATGTTCAACAATGGCGTACAACAGTAAACAGTCTTTCCTCTTCTGTTTTCATTTTTGTAGTCCAATGAATGATAGAGATCTCCGATCAAGGTGGGCACCGGGTTGCCAGCAGCAAACAGATGGAAAGCGTCCAAGTCCACAAAATTGGGTAAGTTGGGAAACAACACTATTCCGTAGATGCATAGAGCTAAGATAGCATTAAAGACTATCCATCATCCGTTCTTGGCATACTCTTGAGCTTTGCCAACCAGAAAATCAAGGGAGAAACCTGGAACCCCGAGCCAAGAAGTCACTAATAGTTCAGCAGCGTTCATGTGCAAGGCCTTAGCTAAGTCCTCCAACTTGGGCTCAGCAGCCGAGTGAATAAAGGGAACCCTGTTCTGTACTGGTAGCTCAGTAAACTCTACATACTCTTCAATGGTAGGCCCCAGAATAAAGTCAGCAAACGTGAAACATCTCAATGCTGGGTCGTAGAATTGCATCAGCGTGTACAGCCCATTCATCTCAACGGCAGTTGGCTTGCAGACTAGTCTCAGCAATCTTCCATGACTCATCCTGAAACTTCTCCTAACCTCCTCATCAGCAAGGGACATCAGACTAAGTAAGGGAGTAATGTCAGGTGTAGGTAGCTTATACGCAACTGTCTTCCTCAAACCAGCCATGATCAATAAGCAGAAGTCCGGGCACTAGAACCAGGGAATATGCAAATGCACCTGCAGCACAGACACACGTTAATGGGATGTAATGATAATGATTATGCAGACAATGCAATGCAAGTAACATGCAACAGGGACCAAATGCCATAGCTGAAAAGCCTGAACCATATCAAAAGTCTCAGATAGACCCTCTAGAATTCCTCAAACCCTGGTCTCAGATAGACCTAAAACAAAGCTCCAACACTGGTCTCTGATAGACCCCACAACATAACTCTGACTAGTCTCTGATAGACCTTAAATCATAACTCCAACTGGTCTCTGACAGACCTCAGAACTCTCCAACTGGTCTCTGACAGACCTCAGAACTCTCCATAAATACCCAGGATCTCAGATCAAGAAATAACCGGTATCTGAAGGTCTAGTTACCTGCATAACCCCAAACCCTCTCACAGGTAGGTGTCCTAGCAATTGACAATGGTATGGCATCCTATGCGGTCGTCGGCGTCACAGACTTTCAGGGTTGATGATACGATTCCCAGAAGGAGTGGCATCATCAAATCCTGAAGAGGCCTCACTTAGCCAACTTCCAAATGATCGGTTCCCGGAGTCGACAATCCAACTAACCAACAACCCCTTCGACCCAAAGGGTAGAAAAAGAAGTCAACCAGAAGAACCTCGTCCGAGTGTAGATTTCGTGAGACACTAATGCAAGCAAAGCCGGCACGCGACCACTACTTTCTACTCTAATTCTAGGTGCACTCAAGCCCAGGTCCGACTTATCTCTCAATCATGGAACACCCGTCACAACCCCAATATAGCAATAATAACAATAATATAATGCTGAAAGTAAATGACGAAAATATAAATCCATACAAAATCCTCGATGGGAAAACAAGCGCTAGGATTGACTCGCTTAAGGGACATTGGATCCCAAATGCATAAGGACTATCGCAGTCCTTAGCAGCCAGGGGACGTTGGATCCCCAGCAGAGTCGCCAGCTGTCGCTACTGCGAAAATCGGCGCTGGCTGAACAGAAGAGTCGCCACCGCGCGTTATTTATCCCAACGGAGGGAAAGGAAACGCTCAGAGTAAACCTACCGCAAAGACGGGAAAGGTATGGCCATCGCAACCAAAACCTGGATTCGAGAGTCGGTTATGCAAGGGGAAGGTATTAGCACCCCTCACGTCCGTCGTACTCGACGGGATCCACGCTTGTTTTCGGGTATGGATTGTTATTTCTATCTACACTAAGGGCTAAGGGTTAAAAGAAAAATAAAATGACTCGGCAAAGTATCGCACTTTATGCCTACGTATTCCCGTCTGGAACGAGAAATCAGAGTCAACGTAGTTTGCCTACCTACGGGAAAGGAGGGGAAGGTTGCTCGCTAGGATATCGCATCCTATGCCTACGTACTTCCACACAACGCGGAAGATCAGAGCAAACGTAGTTCGGGCCACGTACGACACAAGTATGTCTCGATTGTTTTTATTCCTTCTGAAAGAGGTTTTTCTGATTACTGGTCCAAGCGGACAAAAATGACGTTTTGATGAGTTCACATTCTTTTACGGAAGAAGTGTCTTTTATTGTGTTTGAAATATTTATTGTGTTTTTCTGTTTGTTTTGAGAAAGAAGAGACAGAATTCTAACCTACGGTTGCGAAGGGAATCAAACTAACCTAATGTTATCATGCATGGGTTAAGACCTAATGTCTATCATGCTCCTCTCTTGCGCAGAGAGAAACAGAGATCCTAAGGGAATAGACGGAAACAGAAACAATAGCAAATATACAATAAAGCAGTAAAATGCATGGATGCAACAATACAAGCGAGGCAAGGGAGTCCCACTCAACCTCGAACCTAGAAAACAATAGGCAAAAGTGAACAGAATTCACTTTCAACCTGACAGGTTAAACAGCAAACAATACAGTCAGGGAAAACCAATCAATCCATCAGAAATGAATAACAGCAGAAAATAAACATCAACAGCAGCTCTGCATCAACACCTGCCTTCCAGTCATCTCCAATCCTCTACTAGCTTCAAGCAAGCCTCAATCTCCATCTCCACAGCCTCCAAGCAAGGTCTTTGGCATCAATCTTCAATCTGCAATGGCTTTTCTTCAAGTCTCAATCTCCAAAATGAATATCAGTCAACAAGATGGAATGAATGTTGAACAGTCAATTGCCTACCAAGGGTGGCTCATTAACTGTTAACATTATACAGACAATTTTCTCTTAAAAGTTCTATCTTTCAAATACATTCACTAATCCTTCCAAAGGAAGGAGGTGGATATTTGAAAGATACTTTGAATCATAGAGAAAGAATGGAGGCAGACAAGACCTTCCATATTTGTGAACCAAGTTTTCTACTCTAGAGCTCTGCCTAGCTCCTAAACCCTATAGCCTTCAACAGCTGCCTGCAAAGGATGCTCCCCATCAACTCTGGAAGTTGGACTTCATCCTCTTGATCTCCAATGGACTTCATCATCAAGGTCTTCAGCTCTCCCAATCCCCAAACAAACCCAATACCCCACACAGACAAATGAAATAACCCTAGAGAGGGCACACCACACAGTCAAGCAAATACAGACAGCATACTAATAGTAATAGTAGAATAGGGGAAACCTAGTAATTTCTAAGGGATCTATTAGCTACCCCTAATCCCTATAGTCCCATACCCCAAAGATTCAAACTACAACTCCTAAAAGAATTGATTCATCACACCTATGTTATCTCCTAAACCCTAGTTTTGGTTCTCCTAATCACACCTAGACAAATCATCTAAAATTAAGTCCTAAAATTATGAATTAAATTTTATATACAAGCTAAAGGTCTAATCTAATCAACCTAAAAAGAATGGATCAAAAATATTAAAGCATCTAATCAAACCAAAATTAACAAATTCATGCATTAAACTAAACATTATTTAATCCTATTTAAAAGAAAAATATGCTAAAAATACAAAAATAAAATGAAATTGTAATTTTTTTGTATGATAATTTTCTTGACAAAAATATGAACAATATGCAAAAACAACCAATTAAAAATAAGCATTTTCCAATTATTTATGATTTTTTGAAGAATTAACGAAATTAAAAGAAATTAAAATGGGTGAATATTGGATTAGGGGTGCAACAAGTAATCAATTCAGTTGAAATGAAAGGATGGGCCCAGACTGGGGGGCGCGCCTAGCAATGCGCGTCTGGGCCCAGTCACTCAGAGAACTTCATCAAAAAAAATAAAAACAAGCAACGGTGCATATAGTAATAAAACTAGTTATAGTAGATTGGACCTTGGAAATCAGGGGTACGAATAGCAAGGAATCATAAAGCCCATTCTGAGGGAATAAATGAAACGGTGCGTTTAGCACCCAGAGTTCCCTCCACATTTCAACTTTGAACCACGGCCATAGGATTAAAATCTGAGTCAAGTCAAACACCAAATCGTGTGGCTCTCCTTCATCTTCAACCTTGGAAACCCTAGGTTTCAGAAATCTTCTCACCATGCACGAACCTTCCATCATTCTGTTCTCCCTCGTCTCTCCATGAAAGCTCACGATGCAAAGAGCAAAATTGCTCTGCTTCTTCCCCTCTACACAACCATGTCATTAGTTCCTTCTAAAACTCAACCAAACTTCAAACCCGATAGGTAGAAAGTTCTGGTTCCACCATTATTCACTGAGATCAATCCTTCCAATTTCTTCTAAATCTTACCCTAACACAATCTACACTTCATGCTGATCAAATTAAGCTATAAACCTAAGATTATCTTGCAATATTCTAGCTGTTATAAACCCTAACAGATTTGGTGCACCATTAACAACCTCCATGAAACCTTCTCAAACTCACCAGGATTAATCATCTAACCTAACCTAACAATTCTAACCTAATAATTCTCTAACATGCTAACTAATTCAAGCAATTCGAAGAGGAAACTAACCTGGTGTAAATGATGGAAACAGGTGCTGAATTCTTCAAATCCAATGCTTGTAATGATCTGGATTGGATCAGTGAACTTGATTCTGAGTTCTGTATGCAAAAGTTCTTGTTCAAGCCTCTTGAATCTTGCAATCCCAAATTTCTTGCACCTTGGATGATGAAGTTGGTAGCACGAATTCTTGCTCAATTCAAACAAATTCTGATGTGAATTTTGATCCTTGAATGATCTAGATGATGATGAAATCAAGAAATTTGGAAATTGGTGAAGATTTGATGGAGTTTGAGATGGTTTTGCAAAAATGGAAGAATGAAGTGTAGCTATGTGTTTTGATCACAATGAATCACCAACCATGGCATGAAGTTACTCAATTCAATATATAGATGAACTTAGAAACCTCTAGAACTTTGTAGAATCTTCTCATGCACACTTTCCCTTGGATTTTGATTATGTAACTTCTTTTGTAAGTAACCAAACATAACTTCCAAATTTTGAACCAAACTCAAAAATCCACTTTTTCCAATGTTCTTAAAACATTTTTTCCAATCAAAATGACCTATAATTTCATCCCATTTGGCCAAATTATGAAAAATCTCAATTTTAGGTCATTTTTTATTCATTAAATTCACCAATTTTGAAACCTTGAGCTATGAGCCTTTACAATCTTTCATGATCACTTTTATAGACTCAAAATGTCATTTGGAGAAAGTTTGATGTTGTGAAGTTTTTCATTTGAAGCTTCCTTGTATGAGTTTTGGGCCTAGGCTTGAAATGACCTGTAATTCTCAGATGACCAAAATACTCTTTGCTTGCCAAGACCATAAGTAGAGTTCCACAAATCATATGAAGGCATACCATACCATTATAGAAAGCTAAGAAAATGAGGAACAACTATTATGTTTACCATAAATTCATTTGAAATCTCCTTGAGGGGTAAAAATTGCTTGGAAGTCAAGTAACTTTCACAGACAAAATTTCAGATACCTCAGATGACCTGTAACTTGCAAGGACCATAACTTGAGTTCTATAAATCTCCTTGAGGTCTTCCACCACTCAAATTAAAGTTATTGAGATCCTCTACAAGTTTCATGTTGTCCAAGGATCCATTTGAAGCTTGACTTTTGACTTATCTTGCTTGGAAGTTTGACCTAAATCAGGGGATTTTACACAGAAACCCTAATTTAGAAACTCCTCTTCTCCTTGATTTCTCTTGATTTCTTCTTAGCACATCACCATATCCTTATTTACATGTCAAATGATGAACCCCACATCTTTCCAATAGACCTTAATGCCTTTCAATCAATCAATTGACCTAGGGTTGACCTAGAGTTGACCCTAGATGAAACCCTAGTTGACTGTCTTCAACTGCAACTCTTGTGATCACATCAATGACTTGTCTCCTTCTCCAAATTAATTTATAAGTCTCTCATGATGTCTACATACTCTCCATGCCCAATTCACAGCCCACAACTTCTTTGATGATCCTCAGCTACCCTCAGATAGGAGATAGATTCACTGCTTGATCCACTGACTTCTTAGCTCTCAAATTCTTTCTGATGACTTGGATATGCTTGAATTTGAAAAACAACCTCTTGATAGGCCCATAGAGATGAAAATAGTGATTGGTCCCCTGTTGGATGATTTGCTATGCTATGCCATGCAGATGATTAGACTATGTACATGACTCTATATGCAAATGCTAATGCAATTGAAACATAAACCAAGTGAAATAGGTTGAGCAAATTTTAGGGTGCAACAACTGTTCACAACGTGAAAGACTTCACGGACCTCTGTGCCTATAAAAGCAAGACTCCATTCATCTTCTTCAGTTGACGAAATACTTGAAAGAATTCATTACAAGCTCACATACAATTTATACTCATTTGCTTAATTTATTTCATTGTTCTTCATCTTAAGTGAAAAATCACAGTTGTGATAAAGCTTTATTAGAAGCATTTTTAACACTTGTATTATTATTATTACATTTGATTGTAAGCGAACCTTAAGAAGATCCAGTTAGGAACAGTAGTTCTTGAGAAGATTTTGAACAGTTGTTCTTAGTGCTTACTATTGTAATCAATTGATTAAATAGTGGATTAAGTCCTTGTTTGAGAAAGGCAAATCACTCTTGATAGGGTGGACTTGAGTAGTTGAGTTCAACGAACCAGGATAAAAATCGTTGAGTTTTTATTTCTAAGTTTTATCTTCATACTTATTCAACCCCCATTCTAAGTATTTTCTCACCTTCAAATCTTGCTTCCAAGCGTTGATCAAGGGACACACACTCTTGCTTAAAAGCTTTGAGTGACACAACAACCTAGAACCTACCTAACCAATGCAACAGACAGTTGCTCGAAAAACAAGTATTTATAAGACTCAATTCACACCTGAAGAACACACTTTCTTCACTCACACTACTCACGTGAAGAACAACCTTCTTCACTCACAAGGAATCTTAATATGCACTCTCTAATCTTCTGTCAAGAGCTGCTCTTCTAGGATTGGTCCTTCTGTTATTTATAGCAGCAGTCAGTCCTTGGGCCTGGGTGCACAAATTAGGTTTATCCATAACAAACCTCTCTTCAATAATCTGCACGCTTGCCAATTAATTCAGGGACATTTTAGATTGCTTAGGGTTTCTAAAATGTTTCCTGACTTCCAGCTTGAGCTTCTGATTTGTTTCCTGATTTCTAGATACCAGAAAAACTAATCTGCTCGCTGGATGTCATACAGTCAGTGTCATGACATTCTGTATGACATTCAACTTAACTAACATTTAGCTAAGTTAACTTACCTTGAAAAATCCACATTATGTATGTAATAACTCCAGTCATAACATACATACATACACTAATGTTTTTCCATAAAATGCAGCCAATCAAGAGCACTTACAACTAGAATCTTTCAACTTTTGAAATTCTCAAAAGTTTCATCCTTCGTCTTCTGAATGAATACCCATAGCTCTCTGGAATAGTCATCAATGATGGATAGAAAATACTTTGCATCTAAGTGTGATGGATTCCTTGCAGGCCCCTAAAGATAAGCATGAATGTAATCTAGGGATCCATGTGTTCTTTGCTTGCCTTTTTTAAACTTCGCCCTATAGGATTTATCAAATACACAAGAGTCACAAAACTCCAACTTTTCGACTTTGTCACCTCCTAGCAGGTTTTGTTTCCCCAATTCGACCAGGCCCCTTTCGCTGACATGTCCCAATCTCATGTGCCATAATTCTATCTTCGACACGGGTTTCGTGGATGCAACATTTGTCGAACCACTTACAACCTCAGTCTCAAGGGTATACAAGCCTTGTTTCTTCACGCCTCTCAAGACTTCCTTCGACCCCTTCATGACTTTTAGGATACTTTTCTCTCCTTGAAAAACATATCCCTTTCTGTCGAATTCATCAAGAGAAATCAAATTTCTATTCATGTTAGGTACATACCTGACTTCAGTCAATAACCTTATTGACTCATCATGGAGCTTGAATCTCACAGATCCAATGCCTGCAACTTTGCAAAATTTGTTGTTTCCTAGTAGCACAGATCCACCATCTTGATCGCATAGCTCCTCGAACAATTCTCTATTTGGAGTCATGTGCCAAGTACAACCTGAATCCATAATCCACTCTTTTCTACTTGAAACCACAAAAACATCAGATGAGTCAAAGTCATCTTGAACAATGGTTGCATTGCCATTACCTCCATGATCTTTTAGGCGTTCAGGGCACACCTTTCTTGTGTGACCCTTCTTGTTACAATGATAACATCGAATACCATATGTTTCGCCACTATAAGATTTCTGTTGACTTTTACCTTTCTTCTTGTCGAACTTACCATCCTTTCGCAAGAATTTTTCCTTAACGGCCAAACCTTCGCCCACCGTCGAAGGTTTATGCTCCTTCCGTTCATTCAAGTCCTTAGAATACAAGGCTAATTGAACTTCTTCAAAGGTCAGGGAATCCCTTCCATATAAGAGAGTTTCTTTGAAGTGAGCATGTGTTATGGGAAAAGCACACAACATCGACGGTGCTTAATCTTCATCATCGATATTCACATTAATATTTTCAAGATCAAGAACCAACTTGTTGAACATATCCAACTGCTTAGCCAACATTTTGTCTTCATTCATCTTGAATGAATACAAAGCTTGCTTCAGGTAGAGTCGATTCACCAGAGATTTGGTCATGTACAAACTTTCAAGTTTCACCCATAATTCGGATGCTGTAGTCTCCTTTGATACTTGTCGAAGAACCTTATCACCAAGGCTAAATAATATTTTGTTGTGGGCTTTCTCGATCATGCCCGTCTTTTCTTTTGTCGTTAACGCAACGTCCATGGCTGCCTCACCCTTCAACGCTTCCAAGCAACCCTGTTGAACCATTAGAGCTTTCATCTTCAAGCGCCACAGACCGAAGTCGTTCAGCCCGGTGAACTTTTCAATCTCATACTTTGCTGAAGGCATCTTCTCCACGCTCACTGCACCAATTTGTTGTGAATCAGATACCTTTAAACAAAGTATAAACAGTTTCTTAATGATCAAGAAACACACAAGGGTTAGGGTTAACAAAGAAAGCAAAGTAAAACAACAAGGAACGACAAGGATTAATTATAAATTGTTATTCTTTCCTTTCTCTTAGAACAAGATTACAAGTATACAAGAATAACAAAATAACCTCTCTCACTTAAAATTATGATTTTATCTTCCTATTTTTTCTTATGCTAAGATTGAGAAACTAGCATCCTATTTATAAGAAAAATAGCACACTAACCTGATAGACTTTTTAACAATTATCCATTACAAGCTAACTTAGGGTACAAACTAACTTAAACACTTGGGCTTACAAGAAAGACCCAATCCAATATGCTAACAACATAACAATATTGACTAATGCATGTTACAACAAACTTTGACTTCAACACGCATTATCTTCGACAGTAGCATGCGAACAGACTTCGACTTCATGCTTAATTTTTGTCGAACCAGAAGCTACCATTCGACCATACTAGAGTTCGATTCAACATCTCACAAAAACAACATTATATGTAATAGTAATAGCACTTGAAAAAGTTCAAGCCAAAGAGATTAATATCTAAATTGGTAGATTAATTATATAATGAGTTTATGTGCTAAGTTCCAAAAGAGAGTGGATTTACTACAACATTAGAAGTAAAAAAAACAAAGCAAAGCAAAGAAAAACACGACAAACACCACATCTGTATCAACTCAAACCACCAAATAACTATTAGATATCTAAGAAAATTATATATAGAAAAAGTATTGTCCATATATATAAAACATAGCTATAGGAAGTTCACATTCTATTTATACTCAGTTAAGTCCATATACTCAGTTAAGTCCATATTGCTAATTTAATGTTAAGGGCATAGAGTACAAAATCATACAATTCAAAATCATACAATTCAAAATCT
>OZ012739.1:39874791-39919861 GCA_963859935.3 Lathyrus sativus
GTTCATGTTTATATTGCCTTTTGCCTACTTGGAAATTGCTTATCTTCGAGGGTTGTTACCTTGCTCCTTGTTAAAAAATTCTCTTAAACCATGCTTGATTTATCTTGTAAGATTTGTTTGTGATTATTTCCCATGTGTTTGTTAACATGTTAAGGCTTTGTCTCCTTTTGGTTGTTACCATGAACTTATATGTTTGCCTCCTAAAAATTTGAGCTAGAACTGTTGTGACATTTCTTTATATGCTTGATTGTATTTAATTGTCATCAATGCATAATGTTGTTACATTTGATACACTTGAACTTATGGCATGCTTATCTTAAGTTGTGACTTACTTGCATGTTTGTCACCTTCCATATTTGTTAATATGTATCCCTTGGGTTGTTACCTTTATCTTTGTAAAGATATGTCATTCTTAGTTGTAACCATTTGTTTCAATCTAATCCTTGCTTATTATAATATGCTTGCTTGATTGGTTGTAACCATGTCTTTCATATTCATCATGTTTGAATGATCGTACTTTGTTAATTTTAGTTTTCCCCATGTGATGGAACTCTTTAGTTCTCATCCAAGTTGTCTCCCCCTTCCATTCTTCCAAAGGAAAGTCTTTGTGTTGACCGTTGGGTCATAGATAGCTCGTCTCTCTCCCTCGACTTTGTTAAGTTATCTACCCACTTAGTTAAGTAGAACCTCTCCACTAGACTTTGCGTAAGTCTAAAAAAGGCCTACCCTTGTTAGGAGTGTTCTTTCAACTAGAACTTAGGATAGAGTTTGTTAACTCTATGTAAGAATCATCGTCATGATTACTTACTTCCCCTTCTTGAGTGTTCAAGTTAGATCTAGAGAGTTTCCTTAAACTCTACACAAGCATTGTCATGTTTGTTCCCCTTTGAACCTTGATCATAATCAAGTGTTCTTCAAACCTAGTGAGGTGAACTATGATTGCTCTGATTCTATCCTAGTTAGGATACGTAGGCAGAAGATGCGATGTCTTTGCGAGCAAACTTAGTGTATATATCTTTAGGTTTTGACCTACACCAATCCCAATCCATAGAAAACACTTAGCAACTTAGCATACAAACAAACAAAAGGTTCCTGTAGAGTACTACAGATGTTTAGGATGTGAAATACCTACCCTATGCATAACCACCCCCGATCCTCGAATCTCTTAGCGTTGTTGTTACATCGCGCAAAAGGTTCTTTCTTTCTTTAGACCTTTCCTTTGGATAAATTAAAGTCCGGTTGTGAATTCAAAGAATTAAAAGATTCAAGTTAATTCAATAGCTTGGTATCACGATTCTCACCGCAACACCCGACCTCAAGTCTACCTTGCTGAACACCCGAGCACCCAATAATTGATCCATTAAATCATCTATTCTAGAAAGTGGATAC
Source organism: Lathyrus sativus (assembly GCA_963859935.3). NCBI lineage: Eukaryota > Viridiplantae > Streptophyta > Magnoliopsida > Fabales > Fabaceae > Lathyrus > Lathyrus sativus. Next base: position 39,876,181 of record OZ012739.1, read on the forward strand.
TTGTTCTTAATCCTCACTTTATTCAACTATCGATAATCTATACACAATCTCATACTACCATCTTTCTTCTTTACCAACAATACCGGAGCTCCCTAAGGCGACATACTTGGTCTTACAAACTTCTTTTCCAACAAGTCTTCAAGTTGTTTCTTCAACTCTGCTAATTCTAAAGTCGGAATTTTGTATGGTTCCATAGAAATAGGTCTGATACCAGGGACAAAATCAATAGTAAATTCCACTTATCTTTCTAGAAGTACATCCGAAATATCCTCCAAAAATACTTCTGGAAACTCTCGTACCACCTGCACTTCATCGATCACAGCTTGGTTGTCAACAGATAGTGATGCGAATATTGCAAACACTAGAGTTTTCGTCTTCTAAAATCTCTTCAACTCCTCTATAGATAAGAAACCAACCCCCTTCTCATCACCAGGAGTACAAAACCACACCAACTGATCAAAACAATTAATCTGAACATGGTTATACATCAACCAATTCATTCCCAAGATAACATCGAGATTCATCAGCGGCAAGCAAATGAGATCCACACCAAAATACCTATCAAAGATTCTCAAAGGGAGATTCAAAGAAGCAAGAGAAGTAGCCACCGATCCCTTAACAAAAGTTCCGTTAACCATTTCTCTCTTCATAGAAGGAACGAAAATCCCTTTCACACAACTTCACCTTCCAAGAATCCTTTTACCTGCATAGTGGATGGAAAATTATCTACCTTCGTTGAACTCGACTTCATGGTCTGAAGGCAAGTCACGTATATCTAGCCAGCATACAGGAATCTCGAATCTACAATGTCTTCAGTGTCAGAAATAACATAGCTTTGGTATTTCCTAATCTATCGCAATCAACAACACACCACACCACAATCCAAATGATTGGTATACACATGGTTTAATTCTCACCAATCCGCTCCAAGACTAACATCAACTGGTCCCAACTAAAGACAAACTCAGCACATCCTTAGGAAAGACGTTAGGATACTCCAACATCACTGGCCCAACTCATGCCAAAATTATCGCTTTCCCATCACCAGGAAGCGACCAACGAGAACACCTGGCTGTCTTCCTTCAAGGACCAACAACGCACTCTCGCATGTAGCAACACGATATCCAAGCTTTCAACAGTTGGAAAATCTAATAGAAGAAGATGCTTCTCCCCCGCTTGTTTTATTCTCAACCTGCAAATGGAAAACAAAACAAGCATTAACAGTATTTTCCCACACATGTCGTATACTAGGGAATAACATAATTAAACAACCTGGTCTGACCGACCGAACTGCTCTGGTACCACTATGTAAAACCCTAAATAATCCCCGCTTAATATAAATAAAATCAGACTAATTATCCATAAAATCATATTTAGGAATGTCACACTTTCAATAATCACTTACTCATTCAATCAGATATGTAACACATGTCCTTTTAAAAATTATTTATAATAACATTATCAGTAAAACATAATTGAAGGTTCATTCATATAGCAGCAGAAATAACATTTAATCATTTAAGTTAGCAAGTTGAAGCATAGTATAATTATAGTGTCATAAAGAAACAAAAGTCATAAGAAATAAAACATGTTAATCAACCACCAACGATAAAAAACACGCATTGTTCCATAACCCCAGTGTTACATATCAGAGCAGACGCCAAACTCAAAGAATAAACGGAAGACCTTATCTTCCACTCACATCCTGAGCTCCTACTACGAATCATCTGCACATTATCCACGTGGAGGCAATATTCAAACAGAAGGGGTGAGATATCATGATAATATAAAGGAAAGCATGTTAAACTTTATGCATTAGGTTAACATATGCGTTATCACCCATTCTACAACATAACACACCCAACATCAACACTAAGTTATCCAAACATAAAGATAACACAACAACAATTCAACTACTTAGCTCATATTAGTCAACCAACAATATCAACACCAACATTAAGTTATCCAACAACCAACATGTAAATCACATGATAACAAATTCAATTAATCACAATAATACCACATATTAGCAACATATCCACATAGTTAAAAATATAATACAATGAGACTTACAACCAGACTCAATGCATATGCATGTGGTACTAATTTTTGTGAACACTCAGGTTCATCATTCTGATCCCCACCTCCTAGGATCAGAATCACTCATTGATCCATCACCTCCAAATCAGCTACCGGCCCATTCCATACAATGAGATTTTAGGCTCACCAACAATAGACCATTGAAGGTGAGAAAAACACTTAGAAGGGGGGGGGGGGGGTTGAATAAGGGTTTAGAAAAATTATGGCAATAAAACAACACAAGATTTTTATCCTGGTTCGTTGAACTCAACTAATCCAGTCCACCCTATCGAGGTGATTTTCCTTTCTCCACAAGGACTTAATCCAATATATTTAAACAAATTACAGTGTCAACCACTAAGAACAACTGTCTTAGTCTTCTCAAGAAATTCTGACCAAAACTTGGTCTTCTTAAGGAACCTTTTACAAATTAATGTAAACTAAGTAAGTGTTTAAGTTGCTTCTAAAAGCTTTATCACAACTGTGATTTTTACACTTTAGTTTAAGAACGAATAAAACTATTCAGCTTATGAAATAAAATAGTATGAGAGCTTGAGAGTAGTTTTCAGTTTGATAAATCAAATGAATCATCAACTTTGAAATGTTGTTGAAGACCTCCTTTTATAGGCCGAAATTCCAAAGCTTGAAGACCGTGCACTGCTGAGTAGCTATAGCCTTTTGTCTTCTAATGACTCTAGCTTTTCCAGAAGAGGAATGTTCAGACAAATCCCTTTTGTCTGATTTCCTGGGCCATACATGAATAAGGAAAGAGTCGTTTGGAATATGCCAACAGATATATCTTTGAATAATATTTTCTTCAACAATGCTTATGTCTCAAAGTTATCAACATCAGAGTCTTGATGTTATCAGAGTTTTGTAGCCAGTGCATTCAGCATGAATATGAATCAGAGCAGACTTTGAGTAACAAAGCCTCTGTACTTGCAGCGTAAAATACTTCAGAGTCTTCTTGAAAAAATGCTTGAAACTCTTCATACAAAATTTTTAACTATGCTTCAGAGTCTTCTACAACTTCTACTTCAGAGTCTTCTGCAGCTTCTGCTTCAGAGTCTCTTCTGGCAGCGCTCAGAGTCTTCTGATCACTTGCTTCTGATGCTTCAGAGCTTTGCGTAGAGTACTGTTCAAGCATTTTTGCTTCCATACGAATATTTATTTTAATATCTGAAACAAAAACACTTGAACAAAATTAGAGTATATATTTTCTTAATACAAAATTTCATTAGAGTTATCATCAAAACATAAAGATATAATTAAACACCAATCTGTGTTCTAACAATCTCCCCCTTTTTTATGATGACAAAAACATAGGAAATTTTGTTCAATAAAAAAGATAAATATATAACTCCCCCTGAGATATGAAGGTGAGAAAAACACTTAGAAGAGGGGGGGGGGGGGGGGGGGGGGTTGAATAAGAGTTTTAAGAAATATGACAATAAAAACAACTCAAGATTTTTATCCTGGTTCGTTGAACTCAACTACTCCAGTCCACCTTATCAAAGATGATTTGTCTTTCTCCACAAGGACTTAATCCACTATTAATCAACTGATTACAATAGTAAGCACTAAGAACAACTATCTTAGTCTTCTCGAGAACAACTGACCACACCTTGGTCTTCTCAAGGAGCTTCTTACAAATTAATGTAAACTAAAAAAGTGTTTAAAAATGCTTCTAATAAGCTGTATCACACCTGTGATATTTACACTTAAGATTTAAGTACAAATAAAACTTTACAGTTTTATGAAAGAACAAAAGTATATGAACTTTGAGATATTTCACTCTGATGCTTCAAACGTGTGTATGAATATTTCTTTCTGAATGAACTAGCAACTTCTAAGTGTTGTAGAAGTTCTCCTTTTATATCTTTTTTCAATGCTTTGAGTAATGTGCAGCTGAATACTATATTAGAAATAAAAGACTTTTCATCACCAAAAGGTATGGGCAGAGACATGCTTTTTGCAGTAACAATATGGTTGTAGAAGCTTTGGGATTTGCACCACGTCTCTTCATTGGACAAAATAGTCGTTGGTTACTTTGGAAGTAGCACCACGTCCAATCAAGTTTACAGCTTCTTCAACAAGCTTCCTTCAGGATGAAGTCTTCATAATCTGCACTTCAGATTTTGTAACAAGATTAAAAGGAATTAAATGCTTAAGATGATCAGAGCTAAATATTTGACATGATCAGAACTTGATTTATCAGAGTCTCAATCTTGATCAGAGTCTTCATCAGAGTATGCAGTTGTATGTGCTTTGAGCGTGAATATTAATTTGATTAGAGTCTCATTTGAATCAAAGCTTTCACTTCTTCATATAATTCTTTCAAATACACTTGAGATCATTCTGCAGCTTCTGCTTCAGATTCTTCTGGCAGCGCTTTAGAATCTTCTGATTGTCTTGCATCTGATGTTTCAGAGCCTTGCGTAGTTGCTTGTACTTATGTATTTTGCTTCTTTAAGAGTATTCAATTTAATACCTGAAACAATAATACTTGAACAAATTTTAGAGTATATATTTTCTTAATACAAAATTCCATAAGAGTTATCATCAAAACCTAGAGATATAAGAAACACCAATCTGTGTTCTAACAATCTCCCCCTTTTTGATGATGGCAAAACATAGGAAATTTTGTTCAATACAGAGAATAAAATATATAACTCCCCCTGAGATTAAGAATCTCCCCCTGAAATAAATACTCTAATAGAAGAGAATACTTCCCTTTTTGCTTGAGTCTATTTCAGAACTTGGTAGGAATCCTTGTTAGAATAAGAAATTAGAGATTGGATGCTTTCCATAATCAGAGCCTGATGAATTCTTTTCAAATACAAAGTCTGGTTTAACTTCCAGAGTCAGAGTCAAATTTGCTTCAAGGATGAGAGCCTAGTTGGGTAATTCTCAGGGTAACTTCAAAGAATTTTTGTCAGATGAAACAATAAAATCTGAAAGTCTTAAACTTCAAAGTTATTTAATACTATGTATGAATTTCATTTTAGTATTGCTTATGGATTGAACAATCAGATTCTTTTTCTCCCCCTTTTTGTCATAATCAAAAAGATTTTAAAAGACAGAAAAGATAACAGAAGAAAAAAAATAACACATAAGTGAAAAACAAAACAACCAGAGTCATTCAGATTCAAAACAGAATAAAAGATAAGATGTTCAGACAACATATGATTGAAAGCAAAACAACCTAAAATAGAAAATAAACAACAGAAAACAGAAAAGCAGGTGCAAACAAGAATGCAAAAACATGGAAAAGAAAACTAGGGCTGGCGAGATGCAATCAGGGTCAGAAGATCAATAATCTTTGCAGGAGACTCTTCTTGCTTAGCCATCCAAGTTTTAATCTCTTCAGTAGTCTGTTCCTGTTTTATCATCCATGATCTGATTTCCTTAACTTCTTGGACAACATCTGGAGTCTCATTCTTCATCTCAGATGTAGAGGGTGCAGAAGCAGATGCAGTTGCCATAGGATGATCAATCTCCATGTCAGATGCAAAAGTATCTTCTATCATTGCAGCAGTATCTTCAGCAGGAGCATCTTCCAGAAGTAGCACTGGTGTTGTGAAAATGCTCAGCAGAGTCTGTCTGACCATTTTAGCAAACTTTGCCTTTGCATCATCAGCACAGATTGTTCTGAGATCAGAGGCAGCAGTGTTGAACTTTGAGATGAATCTATTCTAAGAAGCTTCAGATTCAGCAGGATCCATACTAGACAAACGTGCTTTTTCTACAGAAGCAATCCCCATACGCATCTCCTTCTTGAAATTCTTAAACAGAGTAGAAACATCTGATCTGGGTTTGGGGTTCAGATAGTCTTCTAGGGAGATTTTTTGTGAAGGTTCAGGGTTTGTTTGAGTTTGTTCAGGATGTGTTTGATCAGATGGTGGTTGTTCAGATGGTGGTTGTTCAGATGGTGGTTGTGCAGATGGTTGTTGTATGGATGGTTGTGGTTCAGATGGTTGTGGTATGGTGAGATGAGGTGTAGAAGTATCAACATCAGATGGAGTTGATGTAACAACATTAGATGAAGATGGTATAAAGTCTGTGAAGTTAAATTTGGAGCGAAGAGCAAGGTGATGAAGATGTTGTTCAGAAGCAGGTAGGTCAGATGGTAGTGGTTTATAAGGGTCAGGAATTTGTAAGTGAGTTGGAGAGGGAACTTCAGATTCATCAGAATCAGATGATTCAGTTGAATGACATGAAGTGGAAGATAAGACATACATGTTTGCAATGGGTTGCACATCCAGAATGTCTTCAGATGGTTGTGGGATAGATGGTTCAGGATTTTGAATTGTTGGTTCTTCTGGTGATTGAGTAGAAGAGGGTGGTTCAGATTGTTTTTGTTTTTGTGGTTCAGATGCTGTTTGTTTTTGTGGTTCAGAAGTTGTTTGTTTAGGTGGTTATTGTTCATACGATTTTTGTTGAGGGGGTTCAGATGGTTGTTGAACAGAAGATGGTTGAGAATGTGTATGAGGAGATGAAATTGGTTCAGATGAATGATGTTCAGATGGTTGAGGAGGAGATGGTGGAGGTGAAGGTGAGGGTGAAGGGACAGATGGTTTTGGATCAGATGTTAATACATGTTGAATTGTTTCTCTTATTTCCTCCAAGCTAGCTTCTGGAGGATTTTCCTTCTGCTTCTTGTCCTTCTCAGGCTTGTCAGCAGCATCAGAGGCTTTCCTCTTAGGCTGTGCAACAAATCCTTCCTCAGCTTTCCTCTTCTTACGCCTTTCTCTCAGAAGATTTGGCAAGACTTCTCCTTTCTTCTACACTATGTTAGCAGGCAGAGGAACACCATTCTTCAAACAATCAGCAATGAATGTCAGAATGATGTTCCTTGGTTGATCAACACTGAACATAGAAAAATCTGCTAAAGGAATCCTTCTTCTGCTGACTTCTTTAGAGTCAAACTTCTTAGGTTTGCCAGCAAGCTCTGAGATGACCTTCATCCTTTTCAGAGTATTCCCATTGATGACAGATCCTACAATGTAAGACAGATCATCTGTCACCCCAGCATCAGTCTGATTCTTTATAAGACCATTCTCTGTTAGAATGTCTGATATCAGCCTTCCCATAGGGATCCAATTTCTGATCTTTCCAGCCTTAACTCTAACTTCTTCTCTTGTTTCCTTTATGTGGTTCAGAAGATGACTGAACAGAAGATAAGGCAGATCCACCTTCTTGCCTTTACTCATACAGAATATGAAGTACAGTTGTTCTGAGTTGACATAATCTGGAGAGTTTGGAGATTTTCTATGAAAAATGGAGCTCATGAAAATCTTAGCCCAGATTCTGTAAACAGGCTTCAGATCTCTGACTTTGTTGGATGGTTCCCCAGAAACACAAACTTCTTGAAAAATATCAGCCAAGTCCACACGAGCAGTTGCCATACTTGTGATTCCATCCGTTTCTTTGTACTCAATCAGTTGTCTGATTAACTTCTCATTAATAACAATCTCCTTTCCAAGAACAGAAGAATGAGTGAACTTAGGGAAAACTTGGGCGTGTATCCAGAACTGCTTCACCAATGTTGGATAAACAGGACCCATTAACCTGTCAAAGTACTTTGCCCAGTTTTAAGTCTTAATGGTTGGGTTGAGATCAAAACCATTTTCTTTAATGGAAGCAAAATCCACAAAGTTCTTACACAGAACCTCAAGATCCTTGATTGGAGTGAGAAGAGTTCTCACTAGTTCCTTATACACAACAGCAGTTGGAGATGAAGCAGCAACATTTGGAGATGATGCAGCAGCAGTAGAGGTTTGCATCTGAGCAGATGTTGAAGAAGATGATGCTATTGATGTTCTTGAGATACGTCTGGGTTTACGTGAGGTTTTGGGTTTTGAGAAGAGATGGAAGCAATAAAGAAGACAGAAATGCATATGAGAAATGTGATGGAAAGTGGAAAGTGTGAAATGTGAAGTGTTGTGAGATTTATAGAAAAAAATTTTGACAAGCAAAGGTCACACAGAATCTCACGCGTACACAAAACAATTAATGAAGTGAAAAATAATCATATCAAGCAATTAATGCAAAGAATAAAGTCATTTCAAGCATTTATGATTCTGACAGAAGGGGGGGGGGGGGAATCAAGAGATTTTGGATTTTCAAAGCAATACCTCAAACGTCAATTCAGTATGGTGCACTCTACCTTTCCAGATTCTGAGATACACGTGTTTGCTTACATGTGCTTCTGAAACTTCTCGAGAAATGAAACGTTAGGCAATGTTCAGATCCTCTGAGCCTTGTTAGTTCAGATTTACACACTAAGAAATAAACACAGAATTGAGATGAAGAAATACTTCAGAGTTTAGACATTTATCATCTGAGTAAAAATTTCATCTGATGAATATCTTATTCTAGACAGAAGTCCATACTTATATTTTTCAGAATAAATTTAAATCTATCTTCAGCAAGGGGTTTTGTAAAGATATCAGCCCACTGATGATCTGTATCCACAAAGTTTAAATTGATAATTCCCTTCTGAACATAGTCTCTGATGAAATGATGTTTAATCTCTATATGCTTATCTTTAGAGTGTAAAATAGGGTTTTTAGATAAGAATATAGCAGAAGTATTATCACAGAAGATAGAAATGTTACTCTCAAAGATTTGATAATCTTCCAGCTGACTTTTCATCCAGAGCATCTGGGTGCTACAACTAGCAACAACAATATATTCTGCCTATGTTGTTGATAGTGCAATTGTGGGTTGCTTCTTGCTGAACCATGAGATCAGATGACTTCCAAGAAACTGACAGCTTCCAGAAGTACTTTTACGTTCTATTCTGTCTCCAGCATAGTCAGCATCACAAAATCTAACTAATTTATAATCATCAGATCTTCTGTAACATAGACCCACGTTAGTAGTACCTTTCAGATACCTTAGAATCCTCTTAACAACTGTTAAGTGAGATTCTCTAGGATCTGATTGGAATCTAGCACACAGACAAACACTGAATAAAATATCAGGTCTAGAAGCAGTCAAATATAAGAGAGATCCAATCATACCTCTGTAAAGTTTTTGATCAACTTTCTTACTTTTACCTCTTCCTTACCAAGTGTGCTTGTAGGATGCATTGGAGTCTTTGCCAATTTGCTTTCATTCAGATTGAACTTCTTCAGAAGCTCTTTGACATATTTAGTCTGGTGAATATGTGCATTCTGGAGTCTGATTTACTTGGATTCCCAGAAAGAATCTAAGTTCTCCCATCATGCTCATTTCAAATTCAGCCTGCATAGGCAAAGCAAACTCCTTTCCCAGCATAATATTGGTAGATTCAAAAATAATATCATCCACATAAATTTGACAAATTAGTAAATCTTTCTTAACTGTTTTACAGAAAAGAGTTGTGTCCACTTTGCCTCTGATAAAGTTCTTTTCCAGAAGAAAATTACTTAATCTTTCATACCAAGCTCTGGGAGCTTGTTTCAAACCATAAAGATATTTTTTAAGTTTGAAAACATGATCTGGAAATTTATCACTTTCAAAACCAGGAGGTTGATGGACATAAACTTTTTCTTCTATAATACCATTTAAGAAGGCACTCTTAACATCCATCTGATATAGAGTGATGTTATGTTGTGCAGCAAATGAAATAAGAAGGCGTATAGATTCTAACCTTGCTACTGGAGCATAAGTCTTAGTGTAATCAATTCCTTCTTGTTGATTGTATCCTTGAGCTACTAGCCTTGCTTTGTTCCTAACAACTTCTCCTTGCTCATTTAGTTTATTTCTGAATACCCACTTTGTTCCAATAATGTTGAAACCTTTTAGTCTTGGAACCAAATCCCAAACATCATTTCTGGTAAATTGATTCAGCTCATCTTGCATTGCAAGAATCCAACCATTATCATTCAGAGCCTCATCCACAGATGTTAGTTCAATAATGGACACCAACCCAAGGAGTGATGTTCAAGATGATCTGATAAACGACCTTGTTCTTATAGGATCATCTTTCTTTCCAATAATCATTTCTTCTGGGTGAGAAGCTTTGATTCTGGATGATACTTTAACTATTGGTTCTTCAGAAATATTCATGTTATTCATCTAAGCATCCAATGGAGTTGCATCTGGCGTAGCTTCTTCTTAAGCTTTCTCTACCTCTTATTTCTCAGATTTTGTGAGAATAACTTTTCCATCTGCAGAGTTTTTAAGCTGCTTTGGCTTTTGATTGCCAAGCTTATCATCAAATATAACATGTATAGATTCCTCCACAATCTGTGTCTCAGTATTGTATACTCTGTAGCCTTTAGAGCGTTCAGAATATCCAAGCATGAAACACTTTTGTGCTTTAGAATCAAACTTGTTAAGATTCTCTTTAGTGTTCAACATAAAACATATACATCCAAAAGGATGGAAATAAGAAATGTTTGGCTTTCTATTCCTCCATAATTCATAAAGATTCTTTTCCAGAAGAGGTTTAACAGACACTCTGTTTTGAATGTAACATGCTGCGTTAATTGCTTCTGCCCAAAAATGTTTTGCCATGTTAGTCTCATTGATCATGGTTCTGGCCATATCTTGCAATGTTCTATTTTTCCTCTCTACAACTCCATTATGTTGTGGAGTTCTAGGACAGGAGAAATCATGAGCAATGCCATTTTCATTAAAATATTTTTCAAAATGTTTGTTTTCAAATTCACCACCATGATCACTTCTGACTTTAACAATTTTGAAATCTTTTTCAGTTTGGACTTGTTTGCAAAAGTCAAAGATCACAGAATGTGACTCATTCTTGTGCTTTAGGAATTTTACCCATGTCCATCTGCTATAGTCATCAACAATGACTAACCCATACTTCTTGCCTCTGATGGATGCCGTTTTCACTGGTCCAAACAGATCAATGTGAAGTAACTCTAATGGTTTTGAAGTTGAAACAACATTTTTGGATTTGAAAGAAGATTTTAAAAATTTTCCTTTCTGACATGCTTCACAAAGAGCATCTGAGTTGAACTTCAAATTAGGAAGTCCTCTGACCAGATTAAGTTTATTAATCTAAGATATACGTCTCATATTAATATGACCCAATCTTCTGTGCCAGACCCATTGCTCATCATTAACAGACATAAGGCATTTAACATTCTGAACCTTAAGTTCTAAAAGACTGATTTTATAAATGTTGTTTTTCCTTTTACCATTAAAGAGGATTGCGCCATCCTTTTGACTAACAGCTTTGCAACACTTTTGATTAAAGATTATGTCATAACCATTGTCACTTAATTGACTTATGGACAATAGATTATGAGCTAATCCTTCAACAAGCAAGACATTACTTATGGAAGGAATTTTACCATTGCCAATGGTTCCAGAGCCAATTATCTTGCCCTTCTGATTCCCTCCAAACTTGACGTCTCCTCCAGACCTAAGCTCCAGACTTTGGAACATAGACCTTTTTCCCGTCATATGTCGTGAGCATCCAGAGTCCAGGTACCATGACTGGAGTCTTGGCTTTATTGCTAAAGATGTCTGCAACATAGATTAACTTATCCTTAGGTACCCAAATTTTCTTGGGTCCTTTTTGGTTAGTTGCCTTAAAGCTTTTTCTGAACTTCTGTCTTTCAACATAAGACTTGTTCTGATTAGCTTTAGATTTATTAAACACAGGTTTGTTCTGATTAGAACTTGTGTGTTTAATATCATTTAAGTGACCAAATGTAAACTGAGAATATAAAGGAGGATACTTGATATCCAGTTTATCTACAGATTTTGGATTTGAATCCTCATAAGAAAAAGATTTATATCCAACACCTTTTCTATAGTTTCTGCTAATACCATAGATCATTGAAGCCATCTTGCTTCTATCTAGGCTTTTAGTTAGAAACTTCCTGAAGTTATAGTCATACTCTTGTAAATTATTTTTAGAGCATGGTTCAGACTTTGGATCAGAGTTTAGTTGAGCAGATTCTAAATTATTTTTCAATTGAAGATTTTCAGCTTTTAGCTCGGCTATTTCTGATTCAAACTTGTTACTCTCAAATTCAATATGCTTTAGAAGCTTTTTGTATTTGAGTTTAACTTTGCTATAGTTTTCAAGAATATCAGATAGACTTTCAACAAGTTCTTGTCTAGAAAGTTCAGCAAATACCTCCTCAGAATCAGATTCTGATTCTGATCCAGATGATTCAGCACTGTCTTCTATGTCAGCCATGAATGCTACATTAGCATATTCTTCTTCTGACTCTGATGACGAATCAGATGCATCTAAGTCATCCCAGGTAGCCATCAGAACTTTCTTTTTGTGATCTGACTTTCTCTTTGGCTTCTCCTTCTGAAGCTTTGGGCGTTCACTCTTGTAGTGCCCAGGTTCTTTGCATTCATAGCAAACAACCTCTCTTTTTCCAGATCGTCTGTGTCCAGAGGATTCTCCAGATCTTCTATAACCAGAGGGTTCTCCAGATCTTCTGTGTCCAGAAGATTCTTTGTGATGATTTGGTTTCTTGAAGTTCTTGAACTTCCTTTGCTTATTCTTCCAGAGTTTGTTGATTCTTCTGGACAACAAGGATAGTTCTTCTTCATCTTTAGAAGAAGATTCTTCAGAGCTTTCTTCTATTACCTGCAATGCTTTAACAGATTTATTAGATTTTAAAGCAATTGACTTACCTTTCTTTAGAGGCTCATCTTCCTCTAATTCAATCTCATGACTCCTTAGAGAACTGATTAGTTCTTCCAGCGTAACCTTGTTCAGATCCTTTGCCAGCTTCAGAGCAGTGACCATGGGTCTCCATCTGATTAGCAAGCTTCTGATTATTTTCTTGACATGATCTGCTGTAGAATAACCCTTGTCCAGAACCTTTAAGCCAGCAGTGAGAATCTGGAATCTGGAAAACATGGCTTCAATAGATTCAGATTCGTCCATTTTGAAAGCTTCATACTTCTGGATCAGCGCCAGAGCCTTAGTTTCGTTAACTTGAGAGTTCCCTTCATGATTCATCTTCAGGGATTCAAATATATCAAAGGCAGTTTCTCTGTTGGTTATTTTCTCATACTCAGTATGAGATATAGCATTTAGCAATATAGTTCTAGCCTTGTGATGATTTCTGAATTCCTTCTTTTGCGCCTCAGTCATTGGTTTTCTGTCAATTTTCTTGCCATTCCCATCAGTGGGATGAACATATCCATCAATAACTAAGTCCCAAAGATCAACATCAAATCCTAGAAAGAAACTTTATAGTCTATCTTTCCAATAGTCAAATTTCTCTCCATCAAACATGGGAGGTTTTGTGCTGACTCTTTCTTCATATTTGTTGGATGTTGAAGTTTCAGCATCCATAAAGAATATCAAGAGTTTTTCCCACTGGATCTTTTCTGGTCACGGTTAAGTGATAGCACAAACAGAACTGGAGCTCTGATTCCAACTGAAGGTGAGAAAAACACTTAGAAGGGGGGGGGGGGGGGGGGGGGGTTGAATAAGAGTTTTAAGAAATATGGCAATAAAAACAACTCAAGATTTTTATCTTGGTTCGTTGAACTCAACTACTTCAGTCCACCTTATCAAAGATGATTTGCCTTTCTCCACAAGGACTTAATCCACTATTAATCAACTGATTACAATAGTAAGCACTAAGAACAACTGTCTTAGTCTTCTCGAGAACAACTGACCACACCTTGGTCTTCTCAAGGAGCTTCTTACAAATTAATGTAAACTAAACAAGTGTTTAAAAATGCTTCTAATAAGCTGTATCACAACTGTGATATTTACACTTAAGATTTAAGTACAAATAAAACTATACAGTTTTATGAAAGAACAAAAGTATATGAACTTTGAGAGATTTCACTCTGATGCTTCAAACGTGTGTATGAATATTTCTTTCTGAATGAACTAGCAACTTCTAAATGTTGTAGAAGTTCTCCTTTTATAGCTTTTTTCAATGCTTTGAGTAATGTGCAGCTGAATATTATATTAGAAATAAAAGACTTTTCATCACCAAAAGGTATGGGCAGAGACATGCTTTTTGCAGTAATAGTATGGTTATAGAAGCTTTGGGATTTGCACCACGTCTCTTCATTGGACAAAATAGCCGTTGGTTACTTTGGAAGTAGCACCATGTCCAATCAAGTTTACAGCTTCTTTAACAAGCTTCCTTCAGGATGAAGTCTTCATAATCTTCATTTCAGATTTTGTAACAAGCTTAAAAGGAATGAAATGCTTAAGATGATCAGAGCTAAATATTTGAGATGATCAAAGCTTGATAGATGATCAGAACTTGATTTATCAGAGTCTCAATCTTGATCAGAGTCTTCATCAGAGTATGCAGCAGTATATGCTTTGAACGTGAATATTAATTTGATTAGAGTCTAATTTGAATCAAAGCTTTCACTTCTTCATATAATTCTTTCAAATACGCTTGAGATCATTCTGCAGCTTCTGCTTCAGATTCTTCTGGCAGCGCTTCAGAATCTTCTGATTGTCTTGCATCTGATGCTTCAAAGCCTTGCGTAGTTGCTTGTACTTATGTATTTTACTTCTTTAAGAGTATTCAATTTAATACCTGAAACAATAATTCTTGAACAAATTTTAGAGTATATATTTTCTTAATACAAAATTCTATAATAGTTATCATCAAAACCTAGAGATATAAGAAACACCAATCTGTGTTCTAACAATAAAGAATCTCCCCCTGAAATGAATACTCTAATAGAAGAAAATACTTCCCTTTTTGCATGAGTATACTTTTTAGATTAAGAGCCTGGTTAGAATCCTGGTTAGAATATACTTTCCAGAATCAGAGCTTGGTAATAGCTTGATTTGCTTTCTAGAAACAGAGCCTGGTTTACTCTTACTGATTTGCTTTCCAGAATCAGAGTCTGGTTAGCTTTTAGGATCAGAGCCTGGTAATCAGAACCTGGTTTGAATAAATGTCTGGTTTGGGGATTCTCAGGGTAACTTCAATGAATTTTGTCTGATGATACGTTAGTTCTGAAAGACTAAAATTCAATGTTAGTTATAATTTGTTATGTCTGAATTCCATTTTAGTAACTGTTTATATTTGAACAAACATAATTTCTTTTTTCTCCCCCTTTTTGTCATAATAAAAAAGAAATACTTTTTAAGACAAAAAAGATTAACAGATAAAAACAATATAAGAGCAGATAGGGAAACAATCAACTTCATTTGATAAATAGAATCCAGAAAACATTCAGAGAAAACAACAAGATAACAAAACACAGCAAACATGTGCATAAATATAACAGAAAAAGAAACTAAGATTGGCGAGAGGCTATCAACTTCAGAAGATCTGTAATCTGAGAATTAGATTCCTCTTGTTTAGACATCCAAGTCTTAATCTCATTTGTAGTTTGTTCTTGCTAGACCATCCATGTTCTGATCTCTTTGTTGATGGCTTCTAGCAAAGCAAACTTTTCCTCTAGATCTGGTCTTTCAGTCTTGATCTCAGAAGAAGCAGGTGCAGATGCAGATTCAGTAGCTGGAGCACTATCAGTGACCATTGCAGATGCAGATGCAGGTTCTTGAATCACAGAAGTAGAAGCTTGTTCGACAATCATCAGAGCTAACTGATTAGGCACAAAAGTTTCTTCAGCAACAGCTGCTTCTGGAGGAGTATCTCCAGACATAGGATCATCAGCATATGCATTTTCTAGAGCCAGAACTTGAGGTCTACTCATGTTCAGAAAAGTCTGTCTGATAACTTCAGCAAATTTCACCTTTGCATCATCAGAGCAAATGGTGCGAAGATTTGAAGCAACAGTGTTGAACCTTGAGATGAATCTGTCCCAAGTAGCTTCAGAAGCATCTGGATTCACACTTGATAAATAATCTTTCTTCACAGAAGAAATCCACACATTCATTTCCTTCTTGAATCCATCAAAAAGCGTACCAACATCCATTCTAGGTTTAGGTTTTAGGAAGTTTTCTAGAGATGGTATTTTTGGTTGTTCTGGTGGGGATGGTATTGTGAAGGTTGGGATAATGAACAAAGGACGAGGATAAGGTACATAAGATGTTTGGCCAGATGATTCAGGAATATCTTGATGTTTAGGATAAAAGTGTTTAAGCTTGAGTCCAGATGGAAGGTTATTAGAGGGTAAAGGTTTGAAAGAAGCAAAGGAAACAGAATCAAATGATCTTGGTTCATAGCCACGGGGAGAGGGTGGTGAGTTTACTTCTGGGGGTACATTAGATTCAGAAGAATCAGATGATGCAGAAGAATGATAGGATGTTAAAGAGACGTCAAACAACATCTTCAAAGGTTGAACGTCAAGAACCTCGGAATCAGATATGAATGATTCAGAAGGTTGATGTTGTTCTGGTTGAGGAATTGTTAGTTGTGGATCAGATGGGATGGGTTGTTCTGGTTGTGGTTCAGGTTGTTGTGGAGTAGGTTCTTCTGGTAGTGGTTTAGAAATTTTTGGTTCTGGTGGGGGAATTTCAGATGTTTGTTGTGGTGCAGAGGTTGGTTCATCAGAGGGGGGAATATCAGAAGGTTGGTTTGGTGCAGAGTTTTGCTTTTCAGATGGAGCTGCTTGTGGTTGGGGTACAAAAGAAGCTGTAACAGATGGTTTCTTTGGTTTATAAACAAGAGGAGGAGAAGGTGAAGGTGAGGGTAAAGGTTCATGGATAGGTTGATCAGATGTTAGTACCTCTTTGACAGTTTGCAAGATAGAATCTAAACTTGCCTCAGGAGGATTTGCTTTTTGCTTCTTGGCCCTTTTGGGTTTGACAACAGCAGCTTCACCAGAGGCTTTCCTCTTGGGTTTTGAAGAACCTTCTTCAGCAACCTTCCTCTTCTTCTTGTGTCTTGCCTCATAAAGATCTGGTGCAGGTTCACCTGCTTTCTGAACCAGATTTGCTAGTAGAGGAGTTCCATCCTTCAGACACGTTGCAATATAATTTAAAATAATTTCCCTTGGTTCATTAGCGAAGAACATAGGAAAATCATCCACTGGTATCCTTTTTTTACTGACCTATTCAGTATTTATTTGCTTTGGTGCAGAAGTGACTTCTTCTACAACTTTCATCCTATGAAGACTCTTCCCGTTCAGAGGTTTTCCTATCATAGAAGCTAACTCTTCTTTCATTCCAGCTTCTACCAGATGTCCAACCAGACCATTCTCAGTCAGAATGTCTGAAATAAGTCTTCCCATAGGAATCCAATTCCTCATCTTCTGATGTTTGGTTCTGACTTCTTCCCTTGATTTTTTTAAGTGTGTCCACAGATGATTGAAAAGAAGATACGACAGATCCACCTTTGTGCTCTGACTCAGACAGTACATGAAGTACATCTGATCAATGATTACATAGTCAGGAGAGTTTGAGGACTTCCTGTGGTGAATCCAACCCATAAATATCTTGGCCCAGATCCTGTAATTTGGCTTCAGATCTTTCACCTTGTTAGAAGCTTCTCCAAATGAGCAAACTTTCCTATACACATCAGTCATATCCACACGCCTAGCTGGCAGATTTGTAACTCCATCAGTTTCTTCATAGCCTATGAGTTTCCTTATCAGATCTTCAGTAATGATGATTTCTTTACCTAGAACATATGAGACAATGAACTTAGGGCATGTAGCAGCATGGATCCAAAATTCCTTTACCAGACAAGGATAAACTGGTCCCATCAGCTTATCAAAGAACTTAGTCCAGCATTGAGCATCAATAATGGGACGAAGATCATACCCATTTTCAGCAATAGATTCAAAGTTCACAATGGATTTCACACAGTACCTCAAGTTTATCAACTGGTGTGAGTAAAGTTCTAACGAGTTCCTTAAAGGCAACAACACCCATGTTGGAAGATGAGACAACAACCATGGAAGATTGAAACTAAGCAGAAGTTGATGAAGAAGTAGCCATTGGTGTTCTTAAGAGAGTTTTAGGGTTACGAATAGTTTTGGGTTTGGGAGAGAGATGAAAACAATGAAACAAGCAGAAACGTATGCAAGAGTGTGAGAGAGTGAAAAGTGTGAAAAGTGAAGTGTTATGGTATTTATAGAAGAAATTAGGGCACACAAGAGTCACACGTTCAGCACGCTTACACTTAGCATTTAATAAAAAGAATATAATCATTTCAATCAATTAATGATTCTGACAATTGGGGGGAAAACGAGAAACTCAATATTCAAAAAACAGTACCTCAAACGTCAATTCAGTAATGTGCATTCCACCTTTTCAGATTCAGAGTTACACGTGTTTGCTTGCATGTGCTTCTTAAACTTCTTTGAGAAATGAAATGTTAGCCAACGTTCAGATCCTCTGAGGCTTGTTAGTTCAGATTTGCACACAATAAATAAAATAATAAACAATAAATAAATAAATGTAATAATTCAGAGTTAAAACATTTTCATCTGAGGAAATTTTCTTCTGATAAACATTTTATTCTGGACAAAAATCCATACTTATATTTTTCAGAATAAATTTGAATCTATCTTCAGCAAGGGGTTTTGTAAAAATATCAGCCCATTGATGATCTGTATCAACAAAGTTTAAACTGATAATTCCCTTCTGAACATAGTCTCTGATGAAGTGATGTTTTATCTCTATATGCTTAGCCTTAGAGTGTAAAATAGGATTTTTAGACAAACATATAACAGAAGTATTATCACAGAAGATTGAAATGTTACTCTCATGGATCTGATAGTCTTCTAGTTGACTCTTCATCCAGAGCATCTGAGTGCTACAACCAGCAGCAGCAATGTATTCTGCTTCTGTTGTTGAAAGCGTAATTGTGGGTTGCTTCTTGCTGAACCAAGAGATCAGATGACTTCCAAGAAATTGGCAGCTTCCAAAAGTACTTTTTCTTTCAACTCTGTCTCCAACATAGTCAGCATCACAGAATCCAACTAATTTATAATCATCAGATCTTCTGTAACACAAACCCACGTTAGTAGTACATTTCAGATACCTTAGAATCCTCTTAACAACTGTTAAGTGAGACTCTCAAGGATCTGATTGGAATCTGGAACACAGACAAACACTGAATAAAATATCAGGTCTAGAAGCAGTCAAATACAGAAGAGATCCAATCATACCTCTGTAAAGCTTTTGATCTACCTTCTTACTTACCTCTTCCTTACCAAAAGTGCTTGTAGGATGCATTGGAGTTTTAGCCAATTTGCTTTCAGTCATATTAAACTTCTTTAGAAGCTCCTTCACATACTTAGTCTGATGTATGTAGGTGCCTTCTGGAGTTTGGTTGACTTGGATTCCCAGAAAGAATCTGAGTTCTCCCATCATGCTCATCTCAAATTCAGCCTGCATAGATAGAGCAAACTCCTTTCCCAACGTAATATTGGTAGATCCAAATATAATATCATCTACGTAAATTTGACAAATTAACAAGTCTTTCTTAAATGATTTACAGAAGAGAGTTGTGTCTACCTTCCCTCTGATAAAGTTCTTTTCCAGAAGAAAATTACTCAACCTCTCATACCAAGCTCTGGGATCTTGTTTTAAGCCATAGAGTGATTTCTTAAGTTTGAAAACATGTTCTGGAAATTTATCATTTTCAAAGCCAGGAGGTTAATGAACATAAACTTCCTCTTCTATAATACCATTTAAGAAGGCACTCTTAACATCCATCTGATACAGAGTGATGTTATTCTGTGCAGCAAAAGCAATGAGTAGGCGTATAGACTCTAACATGGCCACAGGAGCATAAGTCTCTGTGTAGTCAATTCCTTCTTGCTGATTGTACCCTTGAGCAACTAGCCTTGCTTTGTTTCTTACAACTTCTCCTTGCTCATTTAATTTGTTTTTGAAGACCCATTTAGTTCCAATGATGTTGAAACCTTGTGGTCTTGGAACCAGATCCCAGACGTCATTTTTGGTGAATTGATTTAGCTCTTCTTGCATAGCAAGTATCCCTCATTATCGTTTAGAGCTTCATCAACAGAAATTGGTTCAATGATAGACACCAACCCAAAAAGTGACGTTCCAGATGATCTGATAAATGACCTTGTTCTGATAGGGTCATCCTTTTTTCCAATTATCATATCCTCTGGGTGAGAGACCTTGATTCTGGATGATGATCCTTTAACATTTGGTTCTTCAGAAATATTTAAATTGTTCATCTGAGCAGTCAATGGAGTTGCATCTGGTGTTGCTTCTGGTTCTTCTGCTATATCTGCCTCTAAGTCTTCAGAGTCTGTGAGAATGACTTCTCTATTTGTAGAATTTTCAAGCTGCTTTGGCTTTTGATTGCCAAGCTTATCATTAAATCTAACATGTATTGATTCCTCCACAATCCGTGTCTCAGTATTGTATACTCTGTAGCCTTTAGAGTGTTCAGAATACCCAAGCATGAAACACTTGTGTGCTTTAGAATCAAACTTGTTCAGATTCTCTTTAGTATTCAACATAAAACATACACATCCAAAAGGATGGAAATGCAAAATGTTGGGCTTTCTATTCCTCCACAGTTCATAAGGAGTCTTCTCCAAAAGAGGTCTAACTGACACTCTGTTCTGAATATAACAAGTTGTATTCACTGTTTCTGCCCAAAAATGTTTTGCCAGATTAGTCTCGTTGATCATGGTTCTGGCCATTTCTTGCAATGTTCTATTTTTCCTCTCTACAACTCCATTCTTTAAAATATTTTTCAAAATATTTGTTTTCAAATTCACCACCATGATCACTTCTGACTTTAATAATTTTAAAATCTTTTTCATTCTGGACTTGTTTGCAGAAGTCAATGAATTCAGCATGAGACTCATCCTTGTGTTTCAGGAATTTTACCCATGTCCATCTACTGTAGTCATCAACAATGACTAATCCATACTTCTTGCCTCTAATGGATGCAGTTTTCACTGGTCCAAACAGATCAATATGAAGCAGCTCTAATGGTCTTGAGGTTGAAACAACATTTTTTGTTTTGAAAGAAGATTTTGAAAATTTTCCTTTCTGACATGCTTCACAAAAAGCATCTGAGTTGAACTTCAACTGAGGAAGTCCTTTGACCAGATTGAGTTTATTAATCTGAGATATACGTCTCATACTAATATGACCCAATCTTTTGTGCCAGACCCATTGCTCTTCATTAACAAACAGAAGGCATTTTACATTATGAACCTTAAGTTCTGAAAGATTGATTTTATAAATGTTGTTCTTCCTTTTTCCATTAAAGAGGATTGAGCCATCCTTTTGACTGACAGCTTTGCAACATTTTTGATTAAAGATTATGTCATAACCATTGTCACTTAATTGACTTATGGACAATAAATTATGCGATAATCCTTCAACAAGTAAAACATTAGAAATGGAAGGAAGGTTACCATTACCTATGGTTCCAGACCCAATTATCTTGCCCTTCTGGTTCCCTCCAAACTTGACATCACCTCCAGATCTAAGTTCCAGGCTTTGGAACATAGACCTTCTTCCCGTCATATGACGCGAGCAGCCAGAGTCCAGGTACCAGGACTGGTATTTCAACTTTGCTGCTAAGGATGTCTGCAACAAATATTATTTTGTTTTTATGTACCCAGATCTTTTTGGATCATTTAAGGTTAGTTACCTTAAAGTTTCGTCTGAAATTCTGTCTTTTGACAGCAGGTTTGTGTTGCACCCCAAAATTTGACCAACATTTATTTACCCATCAAGAGTTATATGAGGCTATGAAGCTAGACAAGAAGTTTGTTCAAGTGTTCAAAGGTTGATACCTTTGTCAGAGAACTCAAGAGATCCTCAGAGGAATTGGTTGAAACCAAGGTTGTGTGTCTCATAACTTGAGAGTTGTGGGAGTTCCTCAGATGATTATGAGACTATGAGGGTAGACTTGAAGCTTTGAGAAAGCTTATGAGATGTCTTGAAAGCCATCATGAAGCCTATAGAGGTCATTGTACAAGAATCCAGAAGATTCAGCCATGAATGGTGGAATTAGGGTTTGACTGGGTCAACCCTAGGTCAACTGATGATTTGGAGAGGGTTGAGACCTAATCCAAGAGCCATGTGATCATGGAATGATGTATTTAGATGCTATAAGGATTATTCTTAGACCAACTCATCATGATTGAGGAGTTTGAGAAGTTTTAAGCTAGGGTTTCTAAGGCTTGACACTGTAAAATCCCCTAGTTTGATCCCTATCTTCAAGGCAGTTTAGCTCAAGATGTGATTGTCATCTCATCTTCCCCATAACATGAATGTTGTAAAGATTGTTCTTAGCTTTAATTTGAGTATTATAAGTCCTTGATAGGATTTGTAGAGCTCAAGTTATGGCTTTGACAAATTACAGGTCATCTGAGGTATGTGAATCTGGGTCCTTGAAAGTCACCCAACTTGCATCCAACTTTTGCCCTAGTAGGATGATTCCTATGAACTCTTGGTCAACATGAATGTTGAATATCATCTTCTTAGATTTCTATAGAGTACTAGAAGTCCTTGATAGGATTTGTAGAACTCAACTTATGGCTTTGACAAGTCAAGGGCATTTTGGTCATTTGGAGGTTATAGGTCATTTCAAGCATAAGGTCATATCTCCTACTTCCAAGCTTCAAATGGAAAAATCTTCAACATCAAACTTGCTTAGAATGATGTTTTAAGGCTATTAGGGAGGTCATGAGATGTTGAAAAGGCTTGTATCAAAAAGTGATAAAAATGGCCTAAAATGGAGGCATAAGTTAATTAAGTTGAATTTGAAAATTGGAAATCCCAAGTTATAAATCCAAACCATGTCATGTAATAGGTCATTTTGACTCCAAATGACATTCTAAGAACAATGGTTCAGCCACAATTTTGATTTGAGGCTTGGATCATAGGGCTGCCTTGGAAATGGCTTACTTGCATATTAAGGCACCAAACCAAAACTCAAAAGAACTCAATGTACAAGTTGGTTATGCATTGTAACTCATCCAAAATCTCATGTGGGGATAAATTCAAGTCAGAATTGGTAGTTACAAGGAGCTTGGCATGAGATAGCATGTAAGGA
This sequence comes from Lathyrus sativus, assembly GCA_963859935.3. Classification (NCBI taxonomy): domain Eukaryota; kingdom Viridiplantae; phylum Streptophyta; class Magnoliopsida; order Fabales; family Fabaceae; genus Lathyrus; species Lathyrus sativus. The sequence goes on from OZ012739.1 coordinate 39,899,157, forward strand.
GAATTGGATTCAAAATGTCATGACATGAAAAGTTCAATTTCTCATTGGATGATCCTAGATGGTTCTAGATGATTCTAAACCACTCTATAAGATGATTGTAACTTGCTCAGATGCAAGGTTGGTGTGAATTGGTGTAGAGAAGAGAGAGTGAGATCCAAATTCTTCCATTGCAAGTCAAGTGTCAATTCTTCATTCGTCTTCATTTCCTTTCATTCTTTCCACACAAACACATTCTATACATCACATTGAAGCTGTGCAGATTGAATTGAGATCAAATCCATGAAGAATTGAAGAGTTAGTGATTGTATTTTCAAGGTGGCAATTCAAAATCGGTTTCCAAGAATCAAGCAATTTCAGCCATTCTTTTTGCATACAGAAGCAAGAACATTACTCAGTGAAGGAATTGGGAAAGATTGAAGCATTGAATTGAAGGATTTTTCCATCTGTTCACTTGATTTTACCAGGTTTGCAATTTCTTCCCTACATCAATATTTAAGCATTGATAGGTTGAATTATTAGTGTAGAATGGTTAGAGACCAATAGGTGATGGATTTTGGATAGTTTGAAAGCAATTGGTGAAGATTGGATAGTGGTCACCATTTCTGTTTGGCCTTATATCTTGCTGAATATTGAGAGATAGGCTTAGTTCAATATCAAGAAATGATCAGGGAAGCATGAGGATGAGATTAGGGCATTTAATTTCAAGAATTGTTAAGATTGATGATTGAGTATATTTTGGATCTTGGATCGGGTTCATTGATTTAGGAGGTTTCAGTGGAATTTGAGATTGTAATCGTGTTCAGCATGAGAAATCAAGTGGATTAGGGTCTTGAATTTTAAGAATTGATGAAGTTTTGAGGGAGTTCGAGTTGAGGAAGATGAAGCTTGGTTCTGCATTTCCATGGAGGTTCCTTAGAACCCTAGCTCAAGGTTGATGATGATGTTGCAGCCATCAGATGCGAGCAAGACCATTGACCTGAGAAACCATCCAACGGCTCACGTTCAATTTCATTTTGGAGGGAATCAGAAACAAGCTGAAACGCACCGTTTCATTAAACGGTGGTTCTGGGCTTAGTGGATCCAATTTCTATCCCCACCCCACCATGAGGCCCATTGTGATTTCTAACTAACTTCCATTGCTATTCTCACCGTGACTTTTTCATTTTCTTTTCATTTTAGTAATTGTTCTCTGATTTAAACATTAGGCCTGGCGCATTTGATAATGACACCCCCAGTCTGGGCCCACGCGTGTATTGCACTATATCTTGTTACTGATTGCACCCCATCTCATATTTCCATTTTTATTTTTCTCCATTTTCTTTCATACTTTGGAAAATCATATTAATTTGAAAAATAAAGATTTTTTAATGGGAGTTTTTTCTCCTATTTCATATTGTTGTCTAGAAAAATATAAAATAAAAACATTTTTCATTTCATGCATTTTGGTATTTTTTGTATATTTTCCACTTTTATTGCATTTTATTTCTTTTATATTGATATATGAATTTGTAGATTTTTGTTTAGGTAGATCCCTTAATATTTTTAGGTCATTCTTTTTAGGATAGTTAGATATATGTTTTAGCTTCCCCCTGGATTTATTCCATAATTTTGTGAAGAATTTTAGGATAGTTTTGATTAGATGACATTAGGTTGTGTAGAATTAGGTTAAACTTCAACATAGGTCCATAATAACACTAGAATTTTGGGTTTTTAGGACAAATTAGACTATGGGACATATAGGGAATTAAGGGTAGGTATGTAGGATCCCTTAGAAATTATATTAGGATTTAATATAGTAGTGTACTCTTTTTAGTTGATTTTTGTATTGGTTGATTGTTTGTGTTGCCCTTGTGGGCTTGTATTTTTGTTTGCTTTGCTTTATGGGCTGGAGAGCTTGGTATTGTTCTAAGGAGCATTGAGGAGCATAGTAGAAGACTTGAATATGTATTGAAGAGCTTGAGAGCTTGATCTTTTTTGTTTTGTTATTGTTTTAGGGTTAGGGATTAGGAAGAGTTTAGACTTAGATAACTTCTTTCTTAAACATGGATGGTATCTTCCACCTCCATTCCTCCCTATGATTCAAAGTCCTTCCATGGTATACACCTCTCTCCTTTGGAGGGATAAGTGATTATACCTAGGAAGTAGAACTTTTGAGGGAACCATTCCTTTGATGTTGAACCCTTATAGGTCACCTTTGGTGGTCAATAAGCAGTTCAATATCCCCCAGCTTATCCATTTCCTCTGGTTTGATTGTCTTGAGAGATACAGAGCTTGAGGTTGAAGATGAAGACTTAAATGAAGAGTATAGAAGAGGATGAATCCTTGAGCATTTCCATTCCAGCTGAAGCTTGAATAGCAACAAGAGCAAGTTGATACTTGAAGACCCCTGAAGATGAAATAAAGACTGAAGGATGAAGTTGACACTTCTAAGTGATTGAGAGTGATTCTGAAGAGCTGAAGCTTGAAGAACAAAGGAAGTTGATACTTACCTTGATACCTGGAGATCCTGAAGGAGCCCAGTTGATACTTGTGGTTGATAGTGAAGCCTGAAGGTGGAGCTGATCAAGAAGTTGAAGTTTAAGGGAGAAGATAATTTGAAACTTATGTTGTAGGGTTGAAACCTGGAAAAGCAAATTGATATTTGGCAAGAGTGATGGAAGTCTGAAGACTGAATTGCTGTTGGAAAAGCTGAAGCTTGGAGTTGAGAGAGGAGTTGATCTGCTTTCTTCGGTTTTCTTTTCTGTATTGATGTGTTTTGTTTGACTTGTTTGATGCATTAGAATAAGTCCATATCTAGAATAGGTAGAATCTAGGAGCATGATTGCACTAGAGGTTGAGTTGCTCCCTCTGCTTGTATTGTTACTGTGTGGCTTTGCTTGCGGGTATTCGGTAGAGCCCAGCTCCCTTGCCTATGTGGTTTGTTGGCCTGATGGCATTTTATCTCATTTATCTTTATGATTGCAGTTTACTGTTATTTCTTGATAGCATGTTGTTTATATTTCAGTATGATTACTGTTATCCATTCTGGCTTGAGGTTGAGATGAGCTTGTGGAGGCTGAAGCCCCACACACATTTCCTCCCTCACTTGCATTGCATGCATTTTACTGTTAAGCTGATGCTTTGTCTGTTTTGGTGTATCATTGACATGATCCCTTAGGACTCTCATTTCCTTTGATAAGGAATTGATGATAGAATTTTAGGTTGAAACCTATGCATGACAACTTCTAGGAGTTCCCTGTTCAAACCTCAACCGTAGGATGAATCCATGGCATGACAACAGTAGGACTTGATAGTCTCCCTCCTAGTTGGGCCTGTTCTTTTCTCATCTCAAAATAGTTAAGATACAGTAATCATGACTGATTCCTTTCGTACGTTACGAGCCTTAAGCTATATGAGAAAGGATTGTGGGAGAGTTTCTTTTCCACAGTCTGGATGTTTAGTATGGTACCCTTTGGGTGACATGCGACGCATTCACTCTCAGGTCATAGTCTCTAGTGCGATTGAAATCGCAAACACAATAAAAAACACTTCTTTCGTAAAAGACAGGAAATAAACCGTAGTTTCCCGAACTACGTGAGCTCTAATCTCTCACACCTGTTGAGAGTACGTAGGCACAAGATGGCGATGTCTTGGCGAGCTACCTTCCCCGTAACCCTTCGTAGGCCGAACTACGTTGACTCTGATTTCTCATTCTCTGATGAGAATACGTAGGCATAAAGTGCGACGCTTTGCCGAGTCATTTTTCTTTTCTGTTTAAGCCAGCCTTGATAGGTAGATAGAATAAAACCAACCCGTCCAAGTAAACACAACAAGCGAGGATCCCGTCGAGTACGACGGACGTGAGGGGTGCTAATACCTTCCCCTTGCGTAACCGACTCCCGAATCCAGACAACGGTTGCGATGACCTTGTCTTACCCTTTTTCGTCAGGTTTTTCCGATCGTTTCCTTTCCCGCTCTGAGGGATAAATAACGAAAGGTGGCGACTCTTCTGTTGTGCCGGCACCTTATTTTCGTGCAAGCGACAGCTTGTTCTGACTAACTTTAGGTTTAAACACATGAATATTCTGACTAGAACGTATGTGTTTAATATCATTAAGATGACCAAATTTGAAATGAGTATATAGAGGAGAATACTTTATGATCATTTTATCAACAGGTTTTGAATTTAAATCCTTCCCAAAAGAAGATTCATATCCAACACCCTTCCTGTTGTTTCTGCTAACGCCATAGATCATTGAAGCCATCTTGCTTCTATCTAGGCCTCTAGCCAGAAATTTCTGAAAGCTATAGTCATACTCTTCTAAAATATTTTTTGAGCGTGATATAGGTTCTAAGTCAGATTTCTGAGCATTTTCTAAATCATTTTTAATTTTAAGATTTTCTGCTCTAAGCTCAGCAACCTCGGACCTCAGTTGATCATTCTCAGATGCAAGACAACTTTGAAGCTTCTTGTATTTGAGTTTGATTTGGCTGTAGCTTTCCAGAATTTATGATAAACTTTCAGAAAGTTCTTCTCTAGTGAGTTCAGAAAATACCTTCTCAGAATCTGATTCTGATTCTGATCCAGAAGTTTCTGCATGGTCTTCTACGTCAGCCATGAGTGTCATGTTTGCACATTCTTCTTCTGACTCTGATGACAAATCAGATGCATCTGAATCATCCCAAGTTGCCATCAGAAATTTCTTTTTATGATCAGACTTCCTTTTTGGCTTCTCCTTCTGAAGTTTTGGGCATTCATTCTTATAGTGCCCAGGTTCCTTGCATTCATAGCAGACAACCACTTTCTTCCTAGATCTTCTGTGTCTAGAAGACTCTTTATGTTGATCTGGTTTCTTGAAGTTCTTGAACTTCCTCTATTTATGCTTCCAGAGTTTGTTGATCCTTCTAGACAGCTGAGACAATTCATCTTCTTCTTCAGAAGAAGATTCTTCAGAACTTTATTCTATAACCTGCAACACTTTAACAGATTTGTTAGACTTTAAAGCAACTGACTTACCTTTCTTTTGAGGCTCGTCTTCCTCTAGTTCAATCTCATGACTCCTCAAAGAGCTGATCAGTTCTTCCAGCGTGATCTTGTTCAGATCCTTCGCAAGCTTCAGAGTTGTGACCATTGATCTCCATCTGGTTGGCAAACTTCTGATGATCTTTTTGACATGATCAGCAGTGGAATAACCCTTGTCCAGAACTTTCAAGCCAGCTGTGAGAATCTGAAATCTAGAGAACATAGTTTCTACAGATTCAGACTCCTCCATTTTGAAGGCTTCATATTTCTGGATCAGCGCCAAAGCCTTGGTCTCCTTAACTTGTGAATTCCCTTCATGAGTCATCTTCAGAGATTCAAACATATCAAATGTAGTATCTCTGTTTGTTATTTTCTCATACTCTGTGTGAGATATTGCATTTAATAAGATGGTTCTTGCTTTGTGGTGGTTTCTAAACTCCTTCTTCTGAAGATCAGACATAGATTTTCTGTCAATCTTTTTCCCTTCATCATTGGTAGGATGAGTGTAACCATTAGTTACTAAATCCCACAAATCAACATCATAACCCAGAAATAAGCTTTCTATTATGTCTTTCCAGTAGTCAAACGTCTCACCATCAAACATGGAAGGTTTGGTGCTAATTCTATCTTTATCATCGTATCTGTTGTTGTAAGAAGTTGAAGTAGAAGCTTCAGCAGCCATGATGAATAAAGAACAAGATATGGAGTTTTTCTCAACTGGATCTTTTATGTTCACGGTGAAGTGAGAGCACTAACAGAACCGGAGCTCTGATGCCAACTGAAGGTGAGAAAAACACTTAGAAGGGGGGGGGGGGGTTGAATAAGGGTTTAGAAAAATTATGGCAATAAAAACAACACAAGATTTTTATCCTGGTTCGTTGAACTCAACTAATCCAGTCCACCCTATCGAGGTGATTTTCCTTTCTCCACAAGGAATTAATCCAATATATTTAAACAGATTACAGTGTCAACCACTAAGAACAACTGTCTTAGTCTTCTCAAGAAATTCTGACCAAAACTTGGTCTTCTTAAGGAACCTTTTACAAATTAATGTAAACTAAGCAAGTGTTTAAGTTGCTTCTAAAAAGCTTTATCACAACTGTGATTTTTACACTTAGTTTAAGAACGAATAAAACTATTCAGCTTATGAAATAAAATAGTATGAGAGCTTGAGAGTAGTTTTCAGTTTGATAAATCAAATGAATCGTCAACTTTGAAATGTTTTTGAAGACCTCCTTTTATAGGCTGAAAGTCCAAAGCTTGAAGACCGTGCACTGCTAAGTAGTTGTAGCCTTTTGTCTTCTAATGACTCTAGCTTTCCCAGAAGAGGAATGTTCAGACAAATTCCTTTTGTTTGATTTCCTCTGCCATACATGAATAAGGAAAAATTCGTTTGGAATATGCCAACGGATATATCTTTGAATAATATTTTCTTCAACAATGCTTCTGTCTCAAAGTTATCAACATCAGAGTCTTGATGTTATCAGAGTTTTGCAGCCAGTGCTTTCAGCGTGAATATCGATCAGAGCAGAGTTTGAGTAACAAAGCCTCTGTACTTGCAGCGTAAAGTACTTCAGAGTCTTCTTGAAACAATGCTTGAAACTCTTCATACAAATTTTTCAACTACGCTTCAGAGTCTTCTGCAGCTTCTGCTTCAGAGTCTCTTCTGACAGCGCTCAGAGTCTTCTGATCACTTGCTTCTGATGCTTCAGAGCTTTGCGTAGAGTACTGTTCAGATGCATTTTTGCTTCCATAAGAATATTTATTTTAATATCTGAAACAAAAACACTTGAACAAAATTAGAGTATATATTTTCTTAATACAAAATTTCATTAGAGTTATCATCAAAACATAGAGATATAATTAAACACCAATCTGTGTTCTAACAACCATTTATCCACAAATGTATGCAATGCGGCCGTTTATACATACAACAAAAACATCATCTTCATCATGCACAATAACCCACCACCATGGTTATCGTACACCACTCAAATTAGCTAACAAACATAAAAATATATTTAATACAATATATATATATATATATATATATATATATATATATATATATATATATATATATATATATATATATATATATATATATATATATATATATATATATATATATATATTATACAATCACAACATCACTACAACACTTAGACTCTCCAGCAACAACTGAAAAACGTTGCCAAAAATCTGAAAAACGTTGCCTAAAAGAATAGGGGACGTTTTCTAGGTGTCTCATGTGCGAGCATTGTAACACCCTTCTAAACCCCACGGAAAACATACGAATAATCAGAGTAAATTTTCATGCATTCACAAAAGGGCGTCACACAGAATACTCAGAACATCAAAACACCTGTCATGCTCATTAACACTTATAATAAATAATAATGTTTCTCACAATTTTACTTTGCATGTAGCAACGGATTCATTTTATAGCATAATTCTCTTAACAGAATACTCAGATTCATCACATACTTCAACATCACTTAGGCTCCAAGGCCAACATCATAATATTTCAATGAATACAAAAGCATAACATAGAGTACATAATATATTTCAAAATATACACCAAGCGATCCCAGTGTTACATGACCAGAGCACGACTCGACCCAACATAATTAAATTACTAAACAGCTACACCAATAGCGACTACAAGCAGCTCTACTCTTGATACCTTCACGATGCCAGATAGGACATTATTCCAGCAGAAGGGTGAGAAATATTATCATAATAATCAATGTATATAATTGTGTGTGTATATATATATATATATATATATATATATATATATATATATATATATATATATATATATATATATATATATATATATATATATATATATATATATATATATATATATATATATATATATATATATATATATATATATATATATATATATATATAAGCATAGAATACACACATTCCACATTTCTCACCACAAGTCATCCATATACGTCACAAGGTATATACAATATATATGGATAATCACCAAGCATATTTCCTCATACATACATCCACGATTTCAATCAATTCACCTAAAATTACACATTATGTTTAACTCACTACAATTCATATAAACATATACAATCATGTTTATTCATTAATTCCTCAGTCAATATCATTCACAATTACACATTCACAATTCACATCATTGCACATAAGGGTTTGAGAATTAAGGTAGTGATTTAGGGTTTGAGAATTGATCATAATTTTGGTTCGATCTGGGACGAATTTGACGAGAGATTTGAAGACTTACAGAGTAATTGGAATTCTGGTTTGATTTGGGATTTTGGTTCGATTTGAAGAATTATAGAAAGATTTGGATTTAACAAGCTATTTGAAAATTTACATAATAGATTATTCTATAATACCCACATAAATTTGTTTTAGCGATTTATGGTTAAAAAGATTATTCTATAATAAATAAATTAATAGAAATAGTTTTTTTTTAGAAAAGTTTGTAAGAGACATTATAGGATTAAAATATTTTAATTAATAATTAACTACTAAATCATATTTTAATCAATAAATAATTAATTAATCATACAAATTTCATTAATTAAATATAATTTAATAATTAGAAATATTATTATATATTATAGATCATAAATTTTTTGCTTACTATATTTTAGTCAAATGAGTGATTGTATTACGTGTGATTGAATACTTAATTATTTCTAATGGAAAGTTATAAATTTATTTAGTTATTATTACTATTACAAAAAAGTAATTATTTCTTGAATCAGTGTCTAAAGTAATTAAAAATTGAAAATGAAAAATGAAAAACTAAAATTAAAAGTAATCAACTAGATTATTTTGTTACTTAATATTTGAAATTTAAAAGTAAATATTCAAAATTTAAATGAAAGTTTAATATTTATATAAATTATAACAACATTAATATTAAATTATTCAACTAATTTTGATCAACTATATTAAATACTTATTTTATATTTATATTTAAGATTTAATAACATTTAAATAAAGAATTAAATACGTTTTTAATATTTTAATTATAATAATTTTGTTTTTCATCCTTCTAAATATAATATTTAAATACGTTTTTTTATAGAAACATTAAATTTTCAAAATTTAGAAATATAATTATTAATACCTAATATGTTGTTTTATACCATTTATAATATATTTATGGATTAATAAGAGGTTAGTATTATTTTATATTATTTATAATATTCAATAAAAATTACAATAATAATTATTAATGTTTCTATACATGATGCGAATATAAAAAAATTCACATTTCATAAATATTTAAACTTGTTCATAAGAGTATATGCCATTTTAGATAATTTTCTAAACTAAAGGACTTATAGATTGAAATTTTATATTAGCACAGTCATTAAAGTCATTAATCTTAATATAATCTTCAAAAAAATACTGCTTCTAAAACAATGGTAGTCATTAAAAGAATTAGAATTTTGGCACATATGAAAATTACACCATATGGATGAAATGATGATGGGGATACCGAATAAAACCAGAATGTTGTATTATTCTTATGATTTTTTTCATTATTGTTTAATAGATCTTAATTAATTTAATTGTGAATTAATATCATACTAACATGAGTAATATATATATATATATATATATATATATATATATATATATATATATATATATATATATATATATATATATATATATATATATATATATATATTATATATATATATATATATATATATATATATATATATATATATAATATATATATATATATATATATATATATATATATATATATTACTCATGTTAGTATATATATATATATATATATATATATATATATATATATATATATATATATATATATATATATTATATATATATATATATATATATATATATATATATATATATATATATATATATATATATATATATATATATATATATATATATATATATATTACTCATGTTAGTATATATATATATATATATATATATATATATATATATATATATATATAATATATATATATATATATATATATATATATATATATATATATATATATTATATATATATATATATATATATATATATATATATATATATATATATATATATATATATATATATATTATATATATATATATATATATCTGAAAATGTGTTTTATTTTTAAATATATTAAACTCTTTTATGAAAAAAATGAGAAAAACCAAATTAAATACAATTGTAATTAATTTTATCTTGGAAAAGATGCATTTTTTAGAAAAAGATACTTAAATGAGATAAAATTGATGTTATTGTTTATAATTTGTTACAAGAAAGATGAGTGCTTTTTTTGCTTATAAACCGTTATGGAGGAAGTACATTTTAAAGATAAATGCGTGTAACACATTAGTATTCGTGTGAACGTACATGTATCTAGAACAGAATTCGTACAAACCCACGAGTTATTATATTTTTTTTATATAATTAAAGAAAATATAAAAAAATATATTAGAAATAATTTATGAATCCAAACTCTGAAAAATGTGTTTTTTTTTAATTATTTATTTTACTAATATTTTCATTTCAAAATTTCTTTTATTTTAAGGTACTATATTTTTTAAGATAATATACACTATTAATGGAAACTTTTATTTTTAAATTAATTAGTGAATCTTAATATATTTTCAACTAGCAACAACAAAATATTTTTATAATTAATGTCAAAATAAATATAATTTTGCATAAAAGAAAATATATCTTTCTTCCAATTATTTTTATATATGCAAAAATTATATTTATAATTCATATATAAATCAAAATAATTATTTCTTTTAAAAATAATAAAAAAATTTGGTAAAAAATTGTGTTTCTTTTTTACATTCTTATTATATTTAAGTTCAAGGGTGATCTCATGCCTGCGCATTTGGACGAGTTATTACATTTTTATAATTACAGAAAATAAAGTAAACATATTTAAAACAATGTATCAATTCAAATACGGGCAAATGTGTATATTCATGTTGCTAATATTTATTTATGCAATTAGTACTATATTTATAAATATTATTTTATTAGTTGATATTTATAAAATTAAATAATTGCATAAATATTTTTATAAATAATGTTAAAACAAAATTAATATTTACATATGAGAAAATATACGATTGATTCAATATTTGTATATGTGAAAAAACTATATTTATGTTCCAAATATAAATACAAATTTGTTTTGCATTTAAAGATAATAAACTTTGTTAGTTAAATAATTTTGTTGTGTTTTTTTAAATTATTTATGTTACTAATATTTTTATTTTAAAATTATATTTAATTTAAGATAAAATATTTTTTAAAATAATATATGGAAACGTGAGCTTGATGTAATCATTTCACTGATATATGTTATTAATCATAAATATTACTTTAAAATTAATGAACGAATCTTAATGTTTTTTTCTAAATAGGAATAAAATTTTTTACGCAAATATTTTTATAAATAACGTTAAAACAAAAATAATATTGCATACAGAAAAAAATACCGTTCATCAATATATTTTTATATATACAAAACTTATATTTATAATGCGTATATAAATCAAAATATATTTTTCTTTTATAAATAATAATATGTTCTTGTATAGCAATTTTGTTTTTCTTTTACATATTCTTATTATGTTTTAAAAATAAATGCGTGTAACACTCCAGTAGCCGTGCGAAGGCACGTGTATCTTGCTAGTTATTTCTAATGGAAAGTTATTAAATTATTTAGTTATTATTATTACAAAAAGTAATTATTCCTTGAAGTAGTATCTAGAGTTTTGTTTTTGGAATACTATCAAACCTGTAATATACGTGTAAAGTAATTGCTTCTTTAAACAATATATAGAGTTTGGTGAAATCACCGGCTGTGTGAAAATCTTTTTCGTTACATCTTATATTTATTGGTACGAAAACAAGAACTTTCCAAAGAAATCAAACAATTGAAAAATGTTTGTATATCTATTTCATTCAAAGTTCATGAATTTGATGTATTTGTTTCAGTGAATTATGTGGTGCTTCATAGTATGATTAAACTTTTTTTTCATTAAATAAATAAAAAGTGTGTACTATTTCTCTTTTCGGTTTTTAACAAATTTAAATATATATATATATATATATATATATATATATATATATATATATATATATATATATATATATATATATATATATATATATATATATATATATATATATATATATATATATATATATAAATATATATATATAATATATATATATATATATATATATATATATATATATATATATATATATATATATATATATATATAAATATATATATATATATTATATATATATATATATATATATATATATATATATATATATATATATATATATATATATAATATATATATATATATATATATATATATATATATATATATATATATATATATATATATATATATATATATATATATATATATATATATATATATATATATATATATATATATAAATATTCTAAAATGTGATCAAATAGAGATTAGTGATTTTTTATATAAAAATATTCCTTAAATGGGTGGGATGTGTTAGATAATACTATAATAAAATTTCTAAATATAAAAAATCATCCAAAAAAATATTTTCCTCTAAATGTGAGATATGTGTTAGATGATATAATAAATATAAAAAATTATCTAACACATAATTTCATAATATATTACTATATTATTATATTATGTGTTAGATGATTTTTTCTATTTATTATTATTTTTAATAATGTTTAGAGTAAAATATTTTTTAGTGGATAAATTTGGAGGGAAGAATGCCACCAAAAATTTGATGTTGCTAAAACTTTATGCAACATTAAATAAATGTAGCCTTTTATTAAAACTAATGTAACAATCTAAAAATGTCCCTAAAAGTATTTAACGGGACAATTATCAAACATCGCTAAAGAAATAATATAATGACGATCCAAAATCGCCCCCAACAAAAGTATTTTAGGCAACGATTATCAAGGGTTGCAAATATATTTTTGTCAACAGCCATAAATTGTTGCCTATACGAATTTTAGGCAACAATTTATACATGTTACCTAAAAAAGTGTTGTCAGAGACAATAAATATTGTAGTGTACAATATCATTAAAACATATCCATATTACCATCATTAACATCACAACAACATCATTAAAACATCTTTGCAACAACACTCAAGATTCGTCGCTTACAACACGACTTCTTAAGGTACACAACAAGCAACAATCACATTCTTCAAGATATTAGACATAAAAAAAATTAAGAAAATGATTCATCTAATTATATCATGTTAAAGTTCTACTTATTAGTTTTCCAACCTTTGAACGTTTCATCATTTGGATTAACGGTTAAAAAGTTATGATCGAAACCGTTTCTGGCATTTTTCTGTCTATGAGTCGACACAAGGGTCGACTAGCAGGGTGCCCCGTTTGACGCAAAGCCTACGAGTCGACGCATACTGTTCAAATTTCCATAATATTACATTCGAGTGATCTCAGGTCGACCCAGGGGATCCTGGAGGTTGACGCACGCTGTCCCGAAATCCAAAAATCACTTTTTTAAAAAGCTATTTCACACCAGAACCTATGCTACCAAAACCCATCATCATAGACTCGATTTTACACTAAAATAACTTTCTAAAACTTAATTATTCATATTTTTACTCATAGATTAACACTCTATCATCATCAATTCATACTTTCAACTCAGGCCTTGAAACTCAACAATGGAGGAAACTCATTAACAATCCAAGACAGATTATCACACAGTTATGCAAATAACATTCTTGGTATATCAATCAATCAAAGCATATCATAGAATAACCCATTATTCAACATAATAACCCTTAAAAGATCATAACCCCACCCTTACCTTAGATTGATGAACTTTTTCCCTTCTCTAATGTAGTTCTTCCTCTTTCTTGCCCTAGCCTATTTCACTTCCAATTCCAAAAACACGTACGTTTAAAACTGACTCCACTCTCTTCCAGTTCCTTTATAACTCCCTCAACTATGGTTTCCTCTTTTACCCTCACTCATCCTCATGCAATTACGATTCTTCCTTTCAAATCTCTATACACTTAACCTCTCATTTTATTTTATCTCATTCTATTATTATTATTATTATTATTAATCACATCTAACTAAAATAATCATAATAATAATTATCAATAATATTTAATTAAATTAATATTAACCTAATATAAAATAATTAAATAATTATTACTAATATATTCTATTTACTTTTACCTCTCACACCACCAATCTTTACTCAATGTTCACACATTTCTCCACCCTCAAGGTCTACTCTTAAGGTTACTACCCCACACCAAGGGTATCTCCAAACACAACAAAACACACATAATCACAACTATACACACAACTTCACAATTAAATTACAAAAAATAGTTTAAAATAAAACGGGGAGTTACATATGACACATTCATGTTACATGGAAAACCAAGATGTAGTGTTGAAATTGTTTCAAACTTGCATCACTTTTATGTTGAAGGATTTGATCGGATGATTGATAAATCACTTTTACTTGTGTAGCAATTTTAAGTCCACGAGATTCACTTTTTGCATTTGACAAGGAAAAATGAATTAATTAGACTCAATTTTATCCATTGAAGTTTTCTTCGACGGAGCTTATGGGACTCGACAATCAACTTAAAAATATGGATGTTTGTTCTTGTGAGAAATTTTCTAATTTACAAGAAATTAGTGATCTTTCAAGAATAATGATGGAGACTAAAAAAACACATTGCTTATCCTTTGGTGTATTTACTTCTGAAGTTGACATTACTTTTGCACATAGCTACGACAACCATTGAAAGAAGTTTCTTAGTTTTAAAAGAAGTTTCTTAGTTATGAATTTTGTGAAGAATCAACTGCACATCTGTATGGGAGATGAATTTTTAAATGATTGTTTGGTAACATACATAGAAAGGGATATATTTGATAGAGGTGTAAATGAAAAAAAAAAAACTTAGAACACTTTCAAAATATGAAGACGCGTAGAGAACAATTATAATTCTTAGATATTAAATTGTCTTCCATTTTGTTATGTACTTCTTCAGTCTCAAATTACAAGTCACTTTGTCAAGAAAATTTATCCAAATTATAAGTCATTTTAGAAATCCAATGCAACATTAATAACATTTTTTTTTCCAATATATCATGTATCATTTATTATTATTTCTCTTATATTATTAATTCGCGTGAAATATTTAAAATATCTTATAATTTAAGATAGAAGGGGTAATATTTATTATTATATATTTTCTAATGTGAATATCGCTTTTTGATATCTTTTAATTAAATAGAATAATAAGTTTTATTTAATTATAATATTTGGTATCATTTACTTTCTATTTGTGTTTGAGGGAATGGTTGGGCATCTTCATCTTCTTTTTTTTAATAAATTTTTTTATTAGTTAAGTTTTATGTTCCATTTTTAGTTATAAATTTGCCTTTATTAAAAACATAGAAATTAAAAAAGTTTATACCATTATAATCTTATGATAATGTTACATGAGGAATAAAGAGTTAAGAGAGAAAGATAATCGTAAACCGAAGACGGCTTAATTAACCTATGACTAAATAGGTTAATCAATATTGCAAAGTTTTAATATTAATATTTCTATAATTTTTCTATTAATTTTAATTATTAATTATTTTATTTATTTAATCTATTTTTTTAGGTAATAAGTAACTAAAACTATTATTGTAAAATTTAATTAAAGTTCATTTAATTTTAAAAATGAAGTAAATAGATAAAACAATTCTACAAATGCAAAGTAAAAATGAAAAGAGTATTTAGAATATAGGGGAGTAACAATAATATAAGAATAAATATGCTATTTTATTTTTCAGTAACATCTAAAAAAATAATTAAATACATAAATAAATAAATAAATACTGTAAAAATCTCTCTCACTCTAAGCTATACATAGATGAACCCGTAGAATCATGCGTACAAAAAGAATAATAGAATTTTTCTCAATTCTTGAAGATGGCTAGTATTGACAACACAATTGAAGATCTGATCGATAGCCATAAAATTTATAACAGATTCGGTAGCTCCGACGTTAGGACCTGGTGCTGGAGCCGACGAGGGATTGGGATCTTGAGCGGAGGCGACGGCAGAAAAACAACAACGAAAAGAAAGGAAAAGATTTGGATAGTGGTAGCTGATGATGCCATTGTAAAATTTCTTAGAAAGAAAAAGCGTCATGCATAATTCTCCGACTCAATATTTAGTAAAGTAATTCAATTTTAACTCAACACTTATAGTGTCATGCATGTTTCATCAAACATAAAAGCCAACAAAATATAATTTTCTGAATTAATCAGCGAAAAGAATGAAGTTTGACATATAACTTCTCAACAACAAATGAATAACAAAGTGATTCAACATATTCAAAGTGAATAAGAAATGTAACAACAAAATATAGATAGTTTGTTCTCAGTGCTACATATTAGAGTGACTACACTAAAGACCCGGATGATAAATAATTAAAGAGGTCTCATCGTCGTCCTCTAGTTCAAGAAACTACTTCTCTACCTGATTTTATGTACTTTAGTGGAGCACAGACACCACAACAAACATACAGGGGTGATAATACACTCAAATATATTAATGGTGCAAAACATAGTAAGGATAACATATTCACATAAATTAACAAATATGTCACATATTCACAACAGGAAATAATTCATAATACTTTTATGTATGCAATGTGATCAACAATCTCGACTCAATGCATGTGGTACAAATTTGGACATCAAAGGTATGTTACTGATTTTCGTCCATACTCGCTCCTTGTCTATTCTTCTAAACCAGAGTCCACCATAATCGTCATTGATCCCCCTACTGAATCTATAACGCTTCATTGATCCCATTACTAAAATCAGCTACTCGACTCATTTTTTTTTACATATTTCTCTTAATAACACATAAACATCAATAATGGTGAAAAAGATGGGAAAAACTTAGAGGAGCGTGAGGATCTCTCTCTACCCTTCATGCATTTTACATCAACATTAGAGTAATCTTCCTTTACATTAACTTCCAAAAAGAGTAAGCTTTGGCTATGGCCTATTCCTCTCGCTAAAACCCTTATTTTGCCTCTTCTCACAATTTGTTTTATCTCCTAATTTCCTCCAATTCCATGTACTGGTGATTCTAAAGCTCCACTAATCATCCTTATTAATATTAACCTAATTTTTAGATTTTTAATAATTTTACCCTTCCCCAAATTATTTTGATTTTCACCTCATTCTCTTATTTTTACAATAATCCTAATTTCCACCCAAACTTCATGAATTTCCTTTTTATTTATTTATTATTTTAATAATTTAAAATTAATTAAAGTTATAAATAATTCTCACCACTCTCCATAAACCCCACAAAATATCCAAGCATATCAATAATTGAATAAAACTAATAAATCATATAAATTCACCAATACTAAAAAATAAATAAGCAAAAACAAATTGAAAATTCAATTAATTGATTAATTGAAAATTTGGTGGCATTACAAATAGCAGTGATGCGTTACTAGATATCGCTCATTGTTTATAATACTAAATATGTGATATAATATTATTACGAACGTTATGAGAATCTATAAGGTCACATTTATAAAGTATTGATAATGGAACAAATGTTTAATTATATGCTAATTGTATTACTTAATACATTAACACAAATTTAATTTATTTAATTTAATTAAATAAATAAGAATTAATAATTAAGTAAAAATTAATTATAATCTATATAATTTAAAATTTTATTTTATTTAACTTAAAGAGGTTAACTAAATATAAAAATATTCAACTTATTTTGGAAAACTCTAAAATAAGAGCATTAGGATTTTAATATCTCTTTAGATAAATTGAAGAGCTTTTTCTTCTATAAATTCTGATTGTCATATTTTCTCAGAAAATGGTGAGCACCGCTTTCACTTTGTAATTGCGTGAGTGTACTCCATAGAAACTATGGCATTTTCCATGTTTGTAGTCAAAGATAAATAACGCTTCAAGATGCATTCCTATAATCTCAACTTGATTTTTAATTTGTGATTAATGATTTAACCAAGATCTATTTACCAAGATTGTTTTGATAGTCCTTAACATGAGTTACCCCATCACAGAACATACATAAGTGTCATACCCCAAATTTGTCCTACCTGTGTATAACTTTCATCTACATCTCCATCCACTAACCATTAGAAATATGTTGTTACTTTCATTTCTTCTCATTCCCTAAGTCCAAGTTCCTGCAAGGGTGAATCAAAATTTAGGTAAGGGTATCAAGTCAAGTGTATGAGAAATATGGATTGGAGTTCCTCTGGTTGTGACCTAATCTTGGTCAGGCAAGTTTGGTTTCATGATCTAGGTCAGGGAATGCAGTTTAGGTGGCGTGTGTCTGAAGTTCCAAGTCAATGATTTTGTGCCAATTCAAGCCATATGTGTATGGGTCAAGTCGTCAAGGTTTTGGCAAGGTCATATTGCTTTATGGTTGAAGATTATCAGGATCCAATACATTTCTCAGCTAGGGTTTTGGACAATGAACTTAGGCTCATATTTCAAATTCTAGTTCTCTGATTTTCAAGGCATGCTTTTTGGTAAAGAAGGTTCGTAGTGAAGTTTTTATGTTTATTGTGATTCAGAATGGCAAGATTAGGATTGATTCATTATTCATTTATAATTCGAGATTATAATGTGTTTAGTCTTATTCCTCAAAAGATTAATTCACAGTGGGATTTATTTCTCAAAAGGCAATTCATGACTTTATTCATTACAAGTGGAAATTAAAAAAGGTTAGATTTTGGTTCATTAAGGTCAAACATGAAAATTCAAGCCTAATTACCATAGTTATTTTTCAAGAATTTATTGCAAGATTTCTCACTGTTAAAATATTTTAGACATGGATCAAATAACAAGTTAGAAGGTACGAATTCAAGTTGCATGGACCAAGTCCTATTGGTCACTTTGTCCTAAAAATTGCAAAGGAATATAATTCTACAAACAAAACAAAATAAGAAAGCCCATACATTTACAAGAAAAAGTCCACCAAATTTACAAAAAATGATGAGAAGTTCATTACCATATTACAAGCCCAATTTATAAAATTCTAAATCCATTACAAAAATAGACCTGTGTCATACCCCAAATTTTACGCTTAGATTAGTGATCATTTTCGCATTTCATTTTGTTCCGTATTTTGTTTTAACTAACCGGTTTGCCTAGTTTGCTCGTTTTGCAGGTGTGTTGAAAAATTAGAGAATAATACCCTAAGCCCTTTAATTCATGTGGAGGCAGACATATCACCAGATTACGATCATTTCAATTATTACATAGCCAAATCATTATCAGAGAATGCCTAAGAGCTAGTGTTGCACCCCAAAATTTGACCAACATTTATTTACCTAGTTTGTGGTTCATCTCATTCATCATCTGCATCTCATTGATATGTGGGCAGTAGATCAAGAGGTAGGATTACCTAGCAAGAGTTATATGAGGCTATGAAGAAAGTCAAGAAGTTTGTTCAAGTGTTCAAAGGTTGATACCTATGTCAGAGAACTCAAGAGATCCTCAGAGGAATTGGTTGAAACCAAGGTTGTGTGTCTCATAACTTGAGAGTTGTGGGAGCTCCTCAGGTGATTCTGAGACCATGAGGATGGACTTGAAGCTTTGAGAAATCCTATGGGATGTCTTGAAAGCCATCATGAAGCCTAGAGAGGTCATTGTACAAGAATTCAGAGGATTCAGCCATGAGTGGTGGAATTAGGGTTTGACTGGGTCAACCCTAGGTCAACTGATGATTTGGAGAGGGTTGAGACCTAATCCAAGAGCCATGTGATCATGGAATGATGCATTTATATGCTATAAGGATGATTCCTAGACCAACTCATCATGATTGAGGAGTTTGAGAAGTTTTAAGCTAGGGTTTCTAAGGATTGACAGTGTAAAATCCCCTAGTTTGATCCCTATCTTCAAGGAAATTTAGCTCAAGATGTGATTGTCATATCATCTTCCCCACAACATGAATGTTGTATAGCTTGTTCTTAGCTTTAATTTGAGTACTATAAGTCCTTGATAGGATTTGTAGAGCTCAAGTTATGACTTTGACAAATTACAGGTCATCTGAGGTATGTGAATCTGGGTCCTTGAAAGTCACCCAACTTGCATCCAACTTTTGCTCTAGTAGGATGATTCCTATGAACTCTTGGTCAACATGAATGTTGTATAGAACCTTATTAGCTTTCTATAGAGTACTAGAAGTCCTTGATAGGATTTGTAGAACTCAACTTATGGCTTTGACAAGTCAAGGGCATTTTGGTCATTTGGAGGTTATAGGTCATTTCAAGCATAAGGCCATATCTCCTATTTCCAAGCTTCAAATGGAAAAATCTTCAACATCAAACTTGCTTAGAATGATGTTTTAAGGCTAGTAGGGAGGTCATGAGATGTTTAAAGGGCTTGTATCAAAAAGTGATGAAAATGGTCTAAAATGGAGGCATAAGTTAATTAAGGTGAAATTGAAAATTGGAAATCACAAGTTGTACATCCAAACCATGTCATATAATAGGTCATTTTGACTCCAAAGGATATTCTAAGAACAATGGTTCAGCCACAATTTTGATTTGGGGCTTAGATCATAGGGCT
>OZ012739.1:39920361-39982608 GCA_963859935.3 Lathyrus sativus
TGGTTTGTTTGCCTGATGGTATTTCATTTCATTTTATCTGTATGATTGCAGTTTACTGTTTTTGCTTGATAGCATGTTGTTTATTATTTCAGTATGATTACTGTTATCCATTCTGGCTTGAGGTTGAGATGAGCTTGTGGAGGCTGAAGCCCCACACACATTTCCTCCCTCACTTGCATTGCATGCATTTTACTGTTAAGCTGATGCTTTGTCTGTTTTGGTGTATCATTGACATGATCCTTTAGGACTCTCATTTCCTTTGATAAGGAATTGATGATAGAACTTTAGGTTGAAACCTATGCATGACAACTTCTAGGAGTTCCCTGTTCAAACCTCAACCATAGGATGAATCCATGGCATGACAACAGTAAGACTTGATAGTCTCCCTCCTAGTTGGGCCTGTTCTCTTCTCATCTCAAAACAGTTTAAGATACAGTAATCATGAATGATTTCTTTCGTACGTTACGAGCCTCAAGCTATCTGAGAAAGGGTTGTGGGAGAGTTTCTTTTCCATAGTCTGGATGTTTAGTATGGTACCCTTTGGGTGACATGTGACGCATTCACTCTCAGGTCATAGTCTCTAGTGCGATTGAAATCGCAAACACAATAAAAAACACTTCTTTCGTAAAAGACAGGAAATAAACCGTAGTTTCCCGAATTACGTAAGCTCTGATCTCTCGTGTCTGTTGAGAGTACGTAGGCACAAGATGGCGATGTCTTGGCGAGCTACCTTCCCCCATAACCCATCGTAGGCCGAACTACGTTGACTCTGATTTCTCGTTCTCTGATGAGAATACGTAGGCATAATGCGCGATGCTTTGCCGAGTCATTTTCTTTTCTGTTTAATCCAGCCTTGATAGGTAGATAGAATAAAACCAACCCGTCCAAGTAAACACAACAAGCGAGGATCCCGTCGAGTACGACGGACGTGAGGGGTGCTAATACCTTCCCCTTGCGTAACCGACTCCCGAATCCAGACAATGGTTGCGACGACCTTGTCTTACCCTTTTTCGTCAGGTTTTTCCGATCGTTTCCTTTCCCGTTCTGAGGGATAAATAACGAAAAGTGGCGACTCTTCTGTTGTGCCGACACCTTATTTTCGCGCAAGCGACATCTAGGGTCTCCTATCTCTCGAATTACATGACATTGGTTTGAAAACGGGTCGGATTTCCATGGAAGTGTGGATGTTAGATTTCTCTTGATATAGTTTATCCTTACTTGAGAATCGGTCTATTAGCCGTCATATGAAAGATTGGATTATTAATCTATTTATGAACTGTGGGATTTGAGATTGTTAAAGTTGGACAGATTAGGATTGAATATGTTCGAGAATTATTTGCAAAGAGGTTATCTAAACGAGTTTAAGGCGTGTTCACTGCTTTTTATTCTGGTACGAGTTTAATTTTCAAAGGCACAGTTGAACTAACAGTTTGTGATGGGTTTGCTCGATTTCAAGTAATTGTAATTTTTCATAAGTTTCAAGTCCGAACGGCGAAGTTAAAGTGTATTCATAATGAGCTATGGATTGAAATTGTTCGGAGAATTAAAAGAATTGAAATTCGTATTTTATTCAAATTGGAACTTTTATACATCTCGAGTTTATTTCTATTATAATAACACAAGTTTACATTTTTAAGGATTACAAATTAAAGTTTCTAAGTCTAATTCCTAAACTCCAAGTCCGAGTTCGTCAAGCTTCCAAGGCTTCCACTTCCGAATCTTCAGAAACCTGTAAAATATTGGAAATGATTAGAAGTTATGAATATTTCAAAGAAGATGGATTTTATTACTATTTTTGGACCCTCAAAAAATTATCATCATCGAGTCCGAGAGGGGAAACAAAATAATGCTACCGAACCCCCCATTTTTCCGTTTCCGACCTCAGGCCCAAGACACGGCAGAAATTCTGTTCCTTATCCGAGAAAGAGAAAAAGAGAGTTTTCAAAAAAGTGATTATGGGTCCAAACAGTCCATATCCGAAAAATCCAATAAAAGAAGATCCAAAAAAAATTCCATCCAGCAAAGCAAAATATTTTCCGCGGAATATCCATTATCAACAATGAACAATCAAGCCAAAAAATGGCAAGTAAACACCAATAAATCCGAAAAATCATATCACAGCCAACATATCCAAATATCAGAAGTATCATCATCATCACCCAATTCCGGATCCAACCACCATTAATGCAAATCCGAAAGAGGAAAGAGGGATAATGATTAATCAAATCGAAATGGAAATCCCGAACATGTTAAAACATGTTCTCTCCAAAAGGAAACATTGTTAATCCTTTAGATATGTTTTAAAAGAAGAAAAAATAGTATAAGAAGAGGAAGAACAGAAGCAAAAAGGGGCATACGAAAACCATCAGAAAAAGACGGAAAATCACCAAAAAGGGCCATCACCGAAAATATCATCGAGTCCGAAAAATCACAAAAAATTCTCAACGAAACTCATCCGAAAATCGCAAACCGCGAGGCTCAGAGACGAAGAAGCTTCATCATCATCATCGCTGCCGACGAAATCCATCATCCAAACGGACAGGAAATCATCACGAGCAGATCCAAAAATCATAAACAGCCACACAAAACCCGCGGCAGCTCAGAGACGGGAACCGTCTCATCATCGCCATCAACACCAAGCCTCAGCCGAAAATCATAAGCCGAAGATCAAAGAACCACAAGCCAGAAATGAAAGCCACCGAAAATGCTTGTTCTAAGAATCTGTTGTTTTTTTATTTTTATTTTTTCCAGAAGATGCGAGCAAGAAGAAGAGAAATCAAGGACATGCAAATCCATGGAGATAGAAAGAAGAAGGGCAGACGAGATTGAGAGAAAGAAAGAACAAAAAAATGCAGCAAGACACCCAAGGGAGTCGCGCAGCCGCCGCTGGGGATTTAGGGTTAAAAGCCCTAAATTATACTTCCCTCCCCCTTTTATATTTAGGAGTCGGGTTGGGTCTAGGGCCTGACCACCCATCCCAACCCATTTGTTTTTATTTTATTTTTAGTTATTTTTAATTCTGTTTTTGTAATTAGTTATTTATGTAATAATAATAATAAAAACTAACACTACTAACATTAACTAACTAATTTAAAAATCTAAAAGAATCTAAAACTAATAAAAACATTTTATTAATTAAATAATTAGAAAACGAATTTTAAATAATTAAATTGTTAAAATAATAAAAATGTTAATATTAAACTTTAATTAAAGTTTTCTTGTAATATAAAAAAAAGCATATAATAAAAAAACCAAGAATAATCTTTTAAGAAAATTAACTTAATTTATTTGTAATCTAGTTTTTTTAGTACTAAGGATAAGAAAATAATTAGACTTTAAAATTTGATTTAACTTTATTTCGGTAAATAACAAAAATACAAAAAATGTTCTTAAGTTAATTTTCCTTTTCTAAATAATTTAAAACTCACAAAAATAAATGCCCATCTAAAATCCAAAAACATTTGTCTTTTTCTGAAATAACTTAGTTTTTTTATAAAAAAAACTCTTGTATTTAACTTAGGATTAATTAATCTAACACTTTTTAAGTTAATCCAAATTCTAACTTTACTTAATTACCATAAAATCTAATATCTCATAAAAATAATTAATTTCTAACATTTGTTTTTTTTTTTTTCACTTAATTTAATCCAATTTTCACTTAACAGCAAAATTCTCAAAAATACAAAAAAAAACAATTAACTTCTCAACAAAATAATTTCACTGCTTATTCCATTTTCACCGTCACCCCAATCACTATCTAACTTTACTTGACAAATTATCCATTTTAATTTAATCTCTAAATCGCTTGCTACTTAGCCTACATTATCCATTCCAATATCTCATGCTATCCATTGCTTGCATTTACTATTATTTATCACCGCTTTATTTTACTGTTTTCCCCTCCGAAGGAAAGGTTCTCCTGTTTGACCGCCATGTCAATATCTTTACCCTCGCCACCATCCTAGCCTTAGGATTCGAGTCGCTGTACTCGTGCTTAGGAGTCCCGCCGTAGACACACCTTTACCTTTCCCAAACCTTAAGACTTTGAGTCGTCCTACTCATGCTTAGGCGTCCCGCCGTGGACATCCACCCCTTTATCCTAGCCTTAGGATTAGGAGTCGCCGCACTCCATGTAAGTTCCCGTCGTGGAATACTTACTCTTTACCCATTTTAATTTAACTCTCAACATAGAATTCAGAGTCACCGTACTCCATGTAAACGTTTCCCTATGAACGTTTACTTCCCCCTGGAACCTTGACCACAGTCAAGAAGTTCCTATTCCTCCCTTTCGAGGGGAACTACGATTACTCTGATTCCATCCCCTACCTCGGATACGTAGGCACAAGATGCGAGTCTTGGCGAGTAAACTTAGGACTAACCCCCTTAGATCCTTCTCTTTACCTTTAACCCTTAGCATTACCTTTAAGCGGATAACCATAGCAATAGCACGTTAAAGCAAGAGGTTCCTGTAGAGTACTACAGAAGTTTAGGATGCTAATACCTTCCCTAAGCTTAACCAACCCCCGAACCTTAGATCTCTCCCCGCATTGTGTTTACGATGCAAAACTAGGTTTTTCCTTTCTTTAACCTTTCCTTCGGATAAATTAAAGACCGGTTGTGAATCAAGATGTGATTCAAATTAATCAATAATTTGATATCATGTTTTCACCGCAACAGAAAATGGCGACTTCACTGGGGAATCGTATCTTTTGAGGGTTATACCTATCTTGTTTTATGCTTGCTTTTGCTTTATTATTCGCTTGTATATTTTTTCGTACCTTGCTTGGGGTTACATCATTGTTGTGAGATAAGTCCTACACCCGGACTTGAGTGCAATTTTTATAGGAAGGTGATACATTCGACGAGGCTTATAGGGAATGATTCTCGACCAAGCTGACTCGAGAATCACCGCTTAGTTGAGGCCCTTTTGAAAATTAGTACTGTTGAACGAGTATTCATGAAAACATTCACTATTTTTGACTGGAGCCTGTGATACTGAGGACCGTAGTAGTTACCTAAACACAACTTTGGCGTTATTTAGGACGTAGTGCAAGGACCGTGAGGGAGTATTCCCGAAATGGTTGCTACGCGATACTACACTCAAAAGAGGTTCTCTTGAGAATATTATTAACCACCGAGTAGTCGAGAAATTGATAATATCTGAAAGATGAACAAATGACTTTGGGCACCTCTTTAGAACCCTTGCTCTACAGGTTCAATTAACCCTTAGTACATACCTTTCGAGATGGGTAGACCTTGGCTCCGCTCATGTTACTCTAAACCTAGGACCTTTTGTTTGCTTTATGTGTTTGTGCATTGCATCCAACATCATATCATTCCTGGTTTGAAGGAATTCAACTGTCCTTTTCAAATTCAAAAATCTTGAATTCAAAGTCTAAAACCTTTTTTCAGCTTTTCATAGAATATATTTGCAATTGACCGTTGAAATCCTTGAAACCATTGCATTTGCATTTGCATTGCATCCTGTTTTTGCATTCGCATTTTCCTTCCGGTTTCTCATCCTCGGTTATCTCACTTCCAGTTCTGTCACCATGAGTCCTCTGCATCAGTACAACACCAGAGCTCGAGCTTGGAAAAAGATGGCGGAACAAAATCAAGAGCTTGATCGTGTCAGTAATGAACTTGAAGACCTTCCGGGAAGTGTTGAGCAGATAATGGAGATGCTTCAGGTTATTCATGCAAAGATAGATACTCAGTCCACTGTTGTCCCCGAGATTACCGGTAATATTGTGGGTCCTCAACCATCTGTTACTACTGCAAGTCTACCTCCTTATGGTTTTCCACCTGGTTTTGTGCCGAATCCTTCTGCGGTTCCTATTGCTCAACCAGTTCAACAAGTTGTTTCCCTAAAGTTCAAAACTCCAAACTTTGACCATTATGAAGGAGCTACATGCCCGAAAAGTCACTTGACCATGTACTACCGTAAAATGGTTGCTCATCAACCTTATCAACATCAGCAGAATCATGTTTAACCTCAATGTTATCCGGTTCAGTATGTTCAACAACCATATGTAGCTGTTGTTACACCTACATTCAACCAACAAGTTCCTACATATCAGCCTGTGCAACCGGCTCCTGTTTATCAGCCTCTGGTCTATCAACAACCTCCTGGTTATCAGCTTGCACAAGTTCCTACAAACTATCAACGAGTGCCCAACGCTCCTATTTATCAACAGTCGAGGAAGCAGGCACCTCGCCAGAATATTCCTAACAGGAGACAGTACAAGCAGTGTCCTCCCATTCTGATGACATACACTGAGTTGTACCCTTCATTAATGAAACAAGGTCTGATTACTACCAGAGCTTTGGGTCCACCTCAAAATCCTCTATCTTCCAATTACAACACCGCCGCTCATTGTTTATTTCATGAGGATGCGCCCGACCATGAATTGAAAAGCTGTTATGCTCTCAAGTACATTGTCAGAGATTTGATGGAAAAGAATATCCTGTCTTTTGATAATCCTCAGCCGAATGTCAGGAACAACCCTTTACCAAATCTTGGGGCTGTTAATTCTTCTCGAATCAGGACTACTCGGGGTTTCCCACTTGCCAAGATCAAATTCTGCAAAGCCAGTGTTCATCATATTTAAGCCAGTTACTTCTACAGTGAATCAGCTGAAGCCGGTAGTTACTCAGAAGCCTAGTCCATATCACTTCAGTGATCCTCAAGCTGTACCTTGGAAACATGATGGGACCATGATTGATAAAAAATCTGGGAAGATGATTCCGAAGGAAGAATTGAAGACTGTTGATGAAACTGTGACCAATATAGCTGGGCAAGCAAGACGACTCATCTCAATGAGACTCTTCCATAAGAAACCATTACTACTGTGCCGGTCTTGAATACAAAAACCTAATAAACTCTTTTATAAGGACTTGTCAGACAATTCATTTGTTTATCTATATGTATTTTGTTCCTCTGATTATAAAGGCATAATTGACATGTAGAAACTTATTTATTTTGAATGATTAATGCAATGCATATGTTTGTCTTGAAGAAATCCATTCGTATTCACTCACAAAATTATTCTTCATAATTTATAATGTCAACTTTACCCGATCTCTTGCTTTAATAGAGAATTGGGAGGAGGATGATGAATCAAAAAATTCAAAATCTTTTGTCGTTTGATTTCGAATGAAACCCTGCTGATGATATAAGGCATTGTTTCAAATCCTAAACACTAGAGATATAAGGAAGATAATCGTTTTTTAACCCCTTTGAGCCTTGAAGTAGGAGTTTTTCTTTTCTAAATAAAAACCTTCAAATTTTTAACCTGGGGCAAGGGTAGTTTTTCAATTAAAAGGACCGAGCGCTCAGACTCTAAAAAAGGGAGGAGTGAACATTCGAGAATCCATTTTATCTATCCTTAACATATTAGGAGGCTGGAAGTCAAAAGACACAAATGATTATCCCTCAACTATCTAAAGAGTAAGGCAGTCGCAATCCTTTCAAAAGAGTCACACGACTTTTTCATAAAAAAATAAGGAATGAAAAAGAAAAAGCCCGCTAAGTCAAAACTTATGAAGGAGACTTAGGCAAAACTGGGGCATCCCGCTGGACTCCAACGTCAAATTCAAAAGTTAGGTGAGTGACTGCCATGTCCAAAGCCTTCATGGCAAAAGTTAGGGAATGAAAATGTGAAAAGCCAACAAAGCAAAGGATTACAATGAAGAATCCCAATAAAGAACAAAGTCGTGTGGTCAAACACCAAGAGAAAATAGGTGAGTGACTGCCATGTCCAAAGCCTTCATGGATTCCTCGACCATATCAAATATGATTGAGAGACAAATGCTCGTATCCTGTTAACTAAAGGTAGGATTGGAGAACATCACGAAGAATGGGTGGGTACAAATAAACTTTGAGCATTTATCCTTTGTTTCTTAAAACCGTGAACCAAACCACAATGCAACCTTCAAAAGACCTAATTGAAGTAGGGTTCATTTTTGATGGCATACTCGATGAGATAACGTTTCCTGACTCCTACGAGCTATGCTCAAACTTGATGTTAACTTTATAAATTAAATTCATATCCTAACTAGTGATTCGGTGACAAGTTACCATGATATCTTTTTCAAAACAAAAAGAAAAAGAAAATTCAAGACAAATATATATGTTGCATTAACAATTTTAGGATTAGCATTTCATACGTGTTTGATTTTGCCTGATTATCTTAGAAATTTACATATAGACATCAACAATGGGACTTGAAGATTCTGCTAGACAGAGGCAGGTGGTTTCCAAATTGCTTATTGATGCAAACCTGGCATTCTTAAGAACTATTTCTTGAAGACTTCGTAATAACACTGTCGATCCGGGCCAGTTACGTCGATATTCGACAAATCTCTCCAAGAGTTTGAAAACAGTGGGGTAATTGGACTCCATGTTCTCTGTAAAATCCTCTTGAGATTACTCTTTCTCAAAAAGCATATACTCTGGGGCATTATGTTTTTCAAAATGGCGACTATTACGTTCTTCATGCCTCGATGAACTTTACTTCAGGCGATCATGTTTCTCCAGTAAGTCTCAACATTGCAGAAGAACTTTAGACCATTGCCTCAATGCAGAAACCTCCAGTGACTTTCAAGACTGCAGAAATCTCCCCAGTATCTTCTGAGCGATATATGTTATTGAGGACCCACTCCCAGTGGAATCATCTCTTCCTCACTGAAGTTGCCATACTTTCTTAGGAAATATTCCCAGGAGATTGCCATATTCTCTCCAAGAAGTCAAGATACTGTCACCAGGGAAGCTGCGGTACTTTCCCAGGAAGTTGATGTACTCTTCCAGGAAGTTGCTATACTTTCTCCATGAAGCTTCCTAGGTCCACACTTCCCCATGAAACAGATATTTATTTTATCCCCGGAAGTCTCTATCCTAAGATGACTCTCCCAGTGAACAGGTCTTATTTGATCAAAATCCAGATTCATGATGGCAATCCTTCCAGTGAAGTCATCATATCATATCCCTAAGTGGAATATTTGGTTCTCCCCAGAGAATTTGGAACTTTGAAGCATGATTTGGTTCTTCCATCAACTTTCCTATCCCCTGATAGATGTACTTTTGCAGAGGTCGTCAGGTATCCCCGTCGAGATGTTTATTTCATCTCCCGTTTTCCTTCATCTTATCAGTTTTGTCAGCATATGCATCAGCATTGGCATAGGCATTGGCATAAGCATTGCATTTTCATTTTGCATACGCATTGACATATGCATTAGCATCTGCATGTTTACTATCCTCTTTGTCTTTTATCATTACTTTGGCTGTGGTTACCGCCAAGTAACTGGATTTGTCCGTTCTCTCCAAGTAGATCATTAACCTTTAAGCATAAAATACTTACCATTTTCAGTTTCCCCCACAGAGTTCAATCCTCGTGGGTGATGGTTATTTCAGTTATCTTTTCCATGCCTGGATAAGATAATACCCATTTAAGCTCATTCCCTCAATAGAGTCTTGTTTGACAGTTTCTTTCTAGCTCGATCCTAGATTAAACTTCGGTCCCTGTCAGTCACCGAACCTACCTGGACGTGCTTTTATTTTGCACTATCTTTCAAGAAGAGCCCTATTACAAAACCTTTGCAGATAAGCGACAGGTCTCATCCTAAGAAGCATATCATTCTACAACATCTTTATGCGACAGTTCTCGCCTGAGAAGCTTATCGTTATTTTACAACCGGTATGCGACAGTTCTTTCCTAAGAAGCTTATCATTACAAACAATGGTATGCGATAGTTCTCGCCTGAGAAGCTTATCATTACAAACAACGGTATGCGAAAGTTCTCGCCTGAGAAGCTTATCATTACAAACAACTGTATGCGACAGTTCTCGCCTGAGAAGCTTATCATTACAAACAACATTATGCGACAGTTCTCGCCTGAGAAGCGTATCATTACAAACAATGGTATGCGACAGTTCTCTCCAGAGAAGCTTATCATTACAAACAATGGTATGCGATAGTTCTCGCCTGAAAAGCTTATCATTACAAACAACAGTATGCGACAGTTCTCGCCTGAGAAGCTTATCACTACATTTTACAATCGGTATGCAACAGTTCTCGCCCCGAGAAGCTTATCATTGTATCAGACAAGCAACAATTCTCGTCCGAGAAGTTTATCATCTTTTTTTCTCAACAAGAAACAGTTCTCATCCGAGAAGCTTATCATTGCTACCCTCGCAAATAAGCGGCATTTCTCACTTGAGAAGCTTATCCTATCTACATCATGACTAGCAACAAGTGGCCATCTCCCTCGAGAAGCTTGTTTCCATTACCCTAAACCTTAAGACGTTGATTCGCTGTACTCATGCTTAGGCGTCCCGCCGTGGACAATTTTTACCCTTTTCAAGTAAAAGAAGAAACTGAGACCCGTTCATGGCATACAAACCTTGAAGTATGGGGGAGGTTTGTTTTACCCTTTAGTAAAAGAAGAAACTGAGACCCTTTCATGGCATACAAACCTTGAAGTATGGGGGAGGTTTATTTTACCCTTTAGTAAAAGAAGAAACTGAGATCTATCCAGAGCATACAAACTTTGAAGCGCGGGAAGTTTATTTACCCTTTCTAAATGAGTCATTTGGTTAAAGGAGAAGCTGAATCATATTTTAATCATGGAATCTTATTTTCATCAGATAAGCGACAGTCCCTTCAGAGGAGGTTATCATTTCATCCGTATCCCCGGATAAGAGACAATCTCTTTATTTGAGAGCTTATCCATTTTGACATGTAAGTCCCTTCCAACGATAAGTGGTCGTTCTCTCCCGAGAAACTTATCAGGGCAGTTCCCCCTTGAAGTCCATTTATTTTGGCATACAGCAGGTTTTTACCTTGTATATTTTCTAATGAGTCCTGAAGATCCTTTTTCCAGAAGTTCAGATGTTATTCTTGCTCAATGCTCCAGCATTCTGTCTACTTGATCCTACCCTAGAGTGTCAACCGATCATGCCTGAACCTGTTGAGCAGCTACTCTTGGATATTTTCCCCAGTGGAGGTCGTCTCACCAGTGCCATCTCCATTGAGAATCTCTTCTTGTTTTCTTTCTAAAGTGAACAACCGGTCATGCTTGAACCTGTTGGTCCATCACTTTAGATTTCCCCAGTTTCGTGTTGTTTCCCCACTGCATTGTCTTCCCCAGTGAGGGTGTTTGCTCGTTGCGTCGTTCCCCTGTGTCGTCGTTTCGTCCGTATTCTTGCATTTTTCATTTTCCATCATATGCATCATTTTAGATTCATAGCATCGTCAGCATCGTCGTTTCGTCTATAGCGTTGCATATCACTGCATCTAAGGCAAAATTTTCGGTTATTTGTATTTAAATCCCTTTCACCATGATTTCTCGAGCCTCCGTCGCTCAAATCATCCGGTGAAATTATTTACCTTTACCCCAAATTTTATCTTTAGATGCGGTGATCGTTTTACATGCGCATTTCATCCTGTTCCGTAGTTCATTTTTACTAATCGCTAACTGGTTTGTCTAGTTTGCTCGTTTTTGCAGGTGTGTTGAGAAATTAGAGAATAATACCCTGAGTCCTTTAATTCATGTGGAGGCAGACGTATCACCAGATTACAGTCATTTTGATTGTTACAAAGCCAAATCATTATCAGAGGATGCCTAAGAGCTAAGGTCTCCTGTCTCTCAATTACACGACATTGGTTTGAAAACTAGCTGGAATTCTATGGCAGTGCGGATGTTGGATTTTTCTCCAGTACAGTTCATCCAGACTTGAAAATCGGAATTTTAGCCGTCAAATGCTAATGTGGAATATTAATCGGTTTAATTGTTTGATTTGATTTGAATCAGTGCAAGATTTAATCCCAAGGATTTTATTCATTCAAGGCCATATTCCTCGATTTTTATTACCGAGAATGAGTTCATTCTCAAAAGTTTAGTTAAATTCAGAATTTGTGTTGGATGTCAGTTGATTCCAAGTATTTGCAAGCAATTAAGTTTCGCATTCAGATGGTGAAGTGTCGAGTTTATTCGGAAAAGAGATGTGGAGTGAATTTAGCCGGAAAATCAAAGCTCACTTTATTAAAGACTGAATTTATTTATTTTTCAATTTCCATACAATTTCCGATTACAAAATTATTCAAGTCTACATTCTTGAGGATTACAAATTGAAGTTTCTAAGTCTAAATCCTAAAGTTTAAGTCTGAGCTCATCAAACTTCCAAGGCTTCCACTTCCGAATTTTCAAAGTTCCTGCAAAATATCAAAAATTATTTAGAAATTGGACATATTTTAATCGAAAGATGGATTTTATTTCTATTTTTGGACCCTCAGATCATCATCGGGTCCGGGAGGGGCAACAAGTTAATGCTACCGACCCCCCCCCCCCCATATTTTTTCGTTTTCGACCTCAGGCCCAAGACTCGGCAGAAATTCTGCTCCGTATCTGAGAAAGAGAAAAGGAGATTTTAGAAAAAGTGATTTTGGGTCCAAACAGTTCATATTCGAAAATATCCAAACAGGCCTCAAGAATAATATCCAAAAAAATCTAGCAAACTGAAAAATCCATAAACCAAATCGGTATCACCATTAAAATCCAAATCCGAAAATGGACAGCAATCAACACCATTAAGAATCTAAGTTTGGAAATGGTTTCAATAAGAACCCAAAAATGGACAGCATCATAACCATCATTGAACCGAAAATGGTAAACAAATTTCATCAATATTCAAAATCCGAATCCGACAGCAAAACACACCATAAACAACTTTCCAAAATCAATAATAACATGTCACAAACATGTTTTATAAAAAAAAGAATGGATTTTAAAGCTTTCAAAGTCGTGCTCCAGAAGAAGATTATAAGAAGAAGGAGAAATTATAAGTTCAGGGGCGACAAAAAATCATTGAAAAAAATCAAACTGTCACAATCCAAAAATTATCCGAAAAATATCTGGACTCAGATAATCATCATCGTCCAACAACCGCAAGTCACCACAAAGTTTCAAACCCACAAGATCTGAAACCCAGCCATCGCAAAAGCCACAGAACCCAGAAACAACCGTCAAAAACCCAGAAGCCATTAAAACGAAAACCATAGATGCAAACCGTAGAACCAACTGAAACCCACGACGAGCATTGTCGTCCTCATCATCATTGTTCATCCAAGAACCAGCAGAATACCATCAACAAACAACCCGCCACCGCCTCAGTTCTTCAAACATCATCAGCGGAAAAAAAAAACAAGAAAGCCACCGCAAAAACACCAACCGCGTGACTCAGACGCGAGGAAACCTCAACGTCATCATCTTCGTTCATCCGCGAATCCATCATTAACCATACAGCCTCAGGATCTCCATCATCGGCTAAACAAAAAAAATGAAACCCATCGTCATCTCAAAACTCGGGAGAACAGAAACCGTCATCCATCATCAAAGAAAATGTAAGCTAACATCATATTATTGTTCTTGTTTTGTTTCAGATCCATGACAAAAATAGAAGAGGATTAAACAAGAAGAAGATGAGGAAATCCTGAGAGAAAGAAGAGGGGGTCACAGTTTGAGATGAGAGAAGAAGAAGAGCAAGTTCAGAGAGAGCCCTCAAGGGGCACCGCCGGCTGCAAGAGGAAATTAGGGTTAAAACCCTAATTTTCTTCCCTATCTCCCTTTTATATGCCAACCCGGGTCGGGTCCTAGGAGATGGATACCCAAGCCCGACCAAATTTATCCTTTTATTGGTTTTTATTTATTTTGCTGTATTTTATTTGTTTTGTGGTTTTTTTTTGTAATTTTAATTTAATGATAATTAAACTAACTTACTAACATAACCACTAACCCTCTTTAATTAAAAATTTGGAAATATAAAAATATACAAAATGTTTTTTATTTAAAATATTAAAAATATTGGTTGTAGATGTCAATTTAAATTTCTTTATAAAAATAAAATAACAAAAATATGTAGTTTTAAATTAATTTAATTTAATTTCAATATATAATAAAAAACTAAAAAATGTCCAATTTAGTAATTTAATTCAAAGTGCACTTCTTTTTTTCATTATAATTAAAAATTCATAAAAATATATTTAAAAGTCTAAAAATCTTTTTTCTAATTAACTCAACCTCTTTTCAAATAAATTAGAACTTTGATAAAATTTAATTAATCTTTTACAATTAACCTTTTTTTTCTTAAAATAAAATAACATTTTTATTAACTCTTTTTTAATCCTCAACTTAATCAATTCTAATCTTATAACTCAGATTTAGCTTAATTAATTAAAATTCTCAAAAACAATTAAAAACAATTCATTTCCTCTTTTCATTTAATTTACAACTCAATTCTCCATTTCACCTGATTTATCATCATAGTTCGCATCTAACTAGTTCCAATTACCATTCGAAATTTAATTTCTAATTACGGTTGCCGTTCATACTTACATTTCCAACTATTATCACATGTATATCAATTTATTATTATCCATTTATCTGCTTTATTTCACCGTTAATTCCCCTCCGAAGGGAAGGCTAACTATTTGACCGCCGAGACGATTTTCCTTTACCTTCACCTATCCAAACCTTAAGATGTTGAGTCGCCGTACTCATGCTTAGGCATTCCGCCGTGGACATCCACCCCTTTATCCTAGCCTTAGGATTACGAGTCGCCGCACTCCATGTAGGATCCTGCCGTGGAATACCTACTC
This sequence comes from Lathyrus sativus, assembly GCA_963859935.3. Lineage (NCBI taxonomy): Eukaryota > Viridiplantae > Streptophyta > Magnoliopsida > Fabales > Fabaceae > Lathyrus > Lathyrus sativus. Next base: position 39,935,016 of record OZ012739.1, read on the forward strand.
ACACCTTTAATTCAACTTTATAACATAGAAATCGGAGTCGCCGTACTCTTATGTAAGTGCTTCCCTATGAACATTTACTTCCCCTTGGAACCTTGACCACAGTCAAGAAGTTCCTCTTCCTCCCTTTCGAGGAGAACTACGATTACTCTGATTCCATCCCCTACCTCGGATACGTAGGCACAAGATGCGAGTCTTGGTGAGTAAACTTAGGACTAACCCCTTAGGTCCTTCTCTTCACCCTTTAACCCTTAGCATACCTTTAAGCAGATAACCATAGAAATTAGCACATTAAAACAAGAGGTTCCTGTAGAGTACTACAGAAGTTTAGGATGCTAATACCTTCCCTAAGCTTAACCAACCCCCGAATCCTAGATCTTTCCTCGCATTGTGTTTACGATGCAAAACTAGGTTTTTCCTTTCTTTAACCTGTCCTTTGGATAAATCAAAGACTAGTTATGAATCAAGATTGTGATTTAAATTAATCAATAATTTGATATCCTATTCTCACCGCAACAACCTGTGTCAAAATTACTTCCAAGGCACATTTAGGATTGCCCGAAAAATCACAACATGCCAAGTCCACATGAATGGCCTTCATCAAAGAAGTAACCTTGTAGCATATACCATTCCATACACCATGTATATTGTACCTTTTATTTTCAATTCACAAACCGTACACAGTGGCTGCAATTGATACCTTTAACTTGCACAACCTATAACATGCCTAGATAAAAACCAACAACAAAACCGTGATTCTCAAAGCTGTTACGCAGCAGTCTACACAATATCACAAAATCACATCCTGCAACACTAGGTGCCACAAAACACGCACCACTACCACGCATCAAATACGCACAATTCATGTGCAAACCATACTAGTCATTTCCACAACGTCACATTCTACATACACCAAAAAATGAGAATCACACTTCAGCTTTCAAAGTGGTAACCATGACCCACTCACAAAGAATAAAACAAGAAGCAACAACAACAGTTTATGAGAAATACCATAAACATTACACAACCATTACTCTCCAAATTTTCTTGACTCACGTTTTTCACTTTCTCCCCAATTCTTCACTCAAACAAAATCTCCGCCTTCATTTCCTCAAGATTCTTTTTCGTCTTCTTCATTTCCCTCAAACCAATCTCTCAACCTCACTCAAAATCAACCAGATTTCAATCTCTTCCTTCAAATCACCCAACCATTTTTCAACTCCACCCCTCATTAACAACCACATAGAAACAAAAATCCCAGAAGGAGAAGAAGAGAAACGGTATCCAAATCGAAACAGAACCAAGCGAACCTAATTTGAAGTGAATCGAAGCCAGCCGAGACCGAGTATGAATCGTGAAAGGAAGTTTGACACAAATGATTGCACGTAGAGGAAGGTCGCGTGTGGAGGCGTGCTTCTTCATCTGGTACTTCCGATCTGGTACTTCCTTTTGAGGGTATTATTTTTGGATGACCCTTTGTTGTGGCAATAATATCTTGGAAAAGATCAATGACTCTAGGAACCTACCTGTTTAGAACCTACCCACGGGGTTCTGATAATCAGAGATATCTGTTATTTACCCGTTATTTTGACTGACCTCAGAACGTGATGAACCTGTGATCCTGAGTATTGCATTGCATTCGCATACCATTGCATTTGCATTCATTAGCATACCGTTTTTCCAAAACCGAAAACTTATTCGTCCTTTATCCGCAGTTGATTTCCCGACACCGGTATTGAACTTGAAGAAAATTTTGGAAGAATCATGAACTCAGAAGAACAGAACCAGTTTGCGTCAAGAGCAGATGTTGACTTGATAAATAACTAGTTGGACCATCTTGTGCACCTGCAAGGCCCCCTGATGCTAAAGTAAGAAAACGAGCAAGTACAAAATAGGATACCTGACCCTCTCAAATTAGAGGGTTTTTATAATGCCCCCAACGCTTGGCATTTGGTCCTTATTTTTGGGGCGGGATAACCGTTTCCCGAAGAATAGGTAACTTCCAAAAATAGTCATCGGGAAGGGCAGATGTGCCCATAACTAGCTGTTGGTACGAGCAGAGGCGTAGTTACAGGCACAAGCATCTTGGCTATTTTCGGATGGCGGAATCATACGTGATGGGCAGAGACTAACGGGGAGAAGTGTTGTGACCAAGGGTAAATAGGTCAACCTCCCGTATTGGAGGGGAAAAAGGTAAACTTTCCCCCGAAGAGGTTGGACTTAGGCAGTTGGGACGTTCTGGGAGCCGAAGCGGGTTGGGCCATGCCTAGCCATTAGGCTAGTCAGGAACAGTAGCCCCCTAAGTCATTGCTATTAGGCACGATAGTGATGACTTAAGGATGGTCTGCTTCCCGGGCATATTCGCCGTGAGCTCCCCTATGTTCGGATGAACACTTGCCTGGGCCCCATGAATGTTGGTGTCGGGGATCTTGGGATCCGGGGATCCCAACGGTTGATGGCATCTAAAGAGTGGGGATGTCATGTGTGCCTCGAGCCGTGTGCTGCATTAAATGCATGATGATGGCTAGGCTAGGGTCATGATGATGCCCTAACCGCATGTGCTCGTGCACGTGCATGTCGTTTGCCTATAAAAAGCGAGAGGGTTCGTTCATTCAGAACTTTCGCTTCTCCTCCTTCTTTCCCGTTTCTTCAACCGCCTCTCGTTGCCTTCAAGTCTATTTCGACCATCATACAACATCCATCCAGAGTTTCTTTTAGGCCCAGAACATCTTCCCCGACCATGTAAGTACATTGATTCTCTGTTTACTCCTTGTTTTTCTGATTTGATGCCTTAGATTGCATGTGGTTAGGACCGAAAATGACTTAGTTATAGGGCGTAATCAACCCTGGCTATTGGTGGTAGACGGTGGCGCGGCCATTTATCTGTTGTCGCAGTGTAGTTGCCGTTTTAGGAAGGGAAAGTTAGCAACTCATAGGTTTAGCTGATCTTGGGGTAGGGAAGACACGGTGGTGCCCCTGCCATGGACTCCGGCGGTTTCCCCGTGGTATTTTTGGGCTTTATGACCGAGGGCTATCCTTGTAAGCTTGGGAGAACTACCAGGTATCTTCCCCATTTGTTTAGCTGCGGCATTTGAGTAGGGCTTAGGTCGAGGATTATGTCCTTGTCCCTTTGCACGCTCTTTCACTTGACTAGCAGTGGAAGGGTGGATTTGATTTTGTCATCGAATTCACTTTTTTCCTCTGCTTTTCAGGTAAAAAAGATGTCACGCAGGGCTGACGAAGAATAATATCTTAGAGATCTATCCGAGGATAGCTCTTAGGAGGATACCAAGACATACGATGGCTCCTCGTCTCTTGAGGTCGTGGGGGCGTCTGCTGCAAGGTCATCGGTAGACGAGTGGACGATGGCCAAGCCAATAGAGCATGCCTCTCTTTTTCCATCATACACAGGGACGCGTTCACCACGGTGGAACCAGAGGGAGAGTGGAGGGTCCATTTTCCTTCAGAAGATAAACGAATTTGCTTGGCATACAGGGAGAGATAGGGTTGAGATTTTCCTTTACAGACTTTCAACGCGCCGTTTTCGTGCACCTTGACCTGGCGCCTTCTTAATTACACCAAAACTCCATTGCCTCCATGCGGGCATATGAGATGGTGTACAAGTATCTGCAAATCGGGGCCACCCCCACCCCCTCTTCTTCACCATATTTCATCTTCAATGGTAGGTGTGGGCAGAAAGTTTGGTTGAGTTTCTTTGAAGGAAGGGAGGAAGTTGTTCAAACCCTTCTCCGAATCTATCCAGATGTTTAAGGAGAGATTCTACATGATCAAACTAGTGTTGGAGAGGGCTACCGATTCAACTTTTGTATGGCAGGTCTCCACGGACGAGAATAAGGAGGACCTGATAGATAAGGAAGGAAAAATAGTTTCCCGGAGGCTGTTTACTTTTCCTTTCTGCTGGAGTGGGGCTCACTTTACCCGTTCAACTGATGAGTACATAATTGCTCCTCACCAGCTGGTGGAGGATGATCGGGCCAGTAATGCCAAGCTGGTGGCCTTTGTAGATGACTTTCTTCCTGCCCAGTGCGTGACTCGCGCAAGGCAGGTTCTATACAAAGAGAATGGTTGGCTGCAGGTGGAAGCCCGGTATATTAACACCAAAGAGCTCCTCGAGTGCAGCAATCACAATGAGGCTCTTGAACTTTTGGGTAGTTCTTGCTTTTACTTATTCCGCCCGAGATGTTTTCTTTCTCCGTAGTTACATGTTTGTTATTTTTGCAGGTAAAATGCCTTCAACGCAGGAAAGGATGATGAAACATGCCCAAGGGAAAGTGAAGAGCGGCATTGCTCTAGGGAAGACTCGCCTTGGTCAGCAAATGATCCCCTCTCAGACAGGGTCGAGGACTTCATCCTTAACTCCTCCAGCCACTCAGATGTCGCCTCTGTCCGCGAGCTCGAGGCCCAAGCGTGCCCGCTCAAACGAGGTCGTGGACCTCAGTCGGGAGTCTACTAAGAGCAAGTTCGAGCTTCCCCCTGCTTTCATAATAGGAAATTCTTCTAGGGGTCCTATCTATCTATTCCTCAAGCATAATCTCTAAAGCTCGAGGAAATGGACCGTCGCAGCAAACAGGCCCTGCTTGCCTAGGATGCCTCTACCTTAATGAGGGTCTTGGAGATGACTGTGGTCTATATCGAGGACGGCTCTCTGAAGAGGTCCCAAGCTGCGGTGGTGGCCTTGGAGGAGAAGGTCAAGAAGCTTCAGGAGGAGGGGAGAAGGAGCTCGAAGATGCTGCCCGCAAAGGTCGCGAGAAGGTGACTCTGGAGAGGGATGATATGGATGCTAAGTTGAAGGCTGCTGAGGATTTGGTGGAGAAGTTGCAGGCTGCGGCTGCCCCTGCTAAGGATGAGCCCGAAGATATGAAGGGGGTGATGACTCGGCCAGAGCTGGTCGCTCGGTTTGCTCAGACCGCCGACGACCTAGTGGCCATTGGCGAGGAGGCTTTCCAAAACGCAGTGAACCAAATAAAGTTGGTGAACCCTGGGGTCGAGCTGACTACAGAGGGCACAGGGTTCCTCTATACGATCAAAGATGGCCAGATATTCGTTCTAGATTTCCTCCGGTTTGCTGAGCGTGGTGACGAGCAAGGGCAGGCGTCGCAAGAGGAAGCTCAACAAGGAGGGGTATTTTTATGCTTTTGCCTGCGTGGCATTTGATTATCTGTATTTTATTGTCATTTTATTATGTGGGGCTTGGTCCCCTTTTTATTGTACCATGCACATTTGCGGTCCTTTGTGACTGTGTAATATTATATGTACAAGTACGTTGTATGTTAGTTGAATATTTTTTAAGTATTTGGCACCGTCCAACACGGTCATAAGAGGCACTTAGTGCTTTGTACCGTTCTGGGTATGCTCGAAGATGACTGTGTTCGACAATACGGGGAACTGATCAAAACGCCTGGGATGTTTCCTGGAAGGGCGCGGAGCTCTGACAATGATTATGGCCTGAGTTCGCAGCGTGAACATCCCATCACGAGCTGGGGGTTCTGTCGTTCATGGTACTGTAACGACGGAGAGCTCGGTCGAGGAACCTCCGTCGAGCATGGGTAGGTATTTTCATCAGGCCCTTGCTTAGATCTGTTTAGTGGTACATCGCTTGTACCTGGGCGTGTACCCATAGTCGGTCATCGTGCCCCTCGCCTGGGCGAGACACGCCAATAGTGGGGCCTTAGCTGTAATATTGTTTCAGCTTTTTGGCATTCCATGGTCGAGCTAATTCTTCCCCGGTTAGGTGTTCTAGGTAGTAGGCTCGTTCCCTATTTTTTCTCTAATGTGGTAGGGTCCTTCCCAGTTTGTGGCGAGCTTTCCCTCTCAGGAATCTTTGTTATTCATTTTAAGGACGAGGCTGCCTAATTGGAATTCTCGTCGGATGACCTTAGTGTTTTTCCCAATTGTTATTTTCTGCTTGAGTGAGGCTTCGTAGAGGGCTGCCACTGTCTGAACCTCTTCGACGAGGTCGAGTTCTTCCCTCAGGGCCTCGTTGTTTTTTTCTTTGTCCAAAGGTGCTTCAGTTCGTCTGGTCGGCACGTGGGTTTCAATGGGGATTACCGCCTCGATCTCGTATGCTAGGTGAAAGGGGGATTCCCCGGTTGACTAATGAGGTGTGGTGCGATAGGCCGAGAGCATGTTGTGCAGCTCCTGGACCCACTACCTCTTTGTTTCGTCCATTCTTCGTTTGAGACCCCATAAGATTACTCTGTTCGCTGCTTCGGCTTGCCTGTTAGTTTGAGGGTGCTCGACGGAAGCAAAGTGTTGTTTAGTGCCTAGTTAAGTGACGAACTCTTGGAATTTTTTGTCCGTGAACTGTATTTGATTGTCTATGATGATCGCTTGAGGAATGCCGAAACGGGCAAGGATGTTTCTCTTATAGAACCAAAGTATGTTGTGTGCCGTTATCTTAGCTAGAGCTTCAACTTCTAGCCACTTGGTGAAGTAGTCCACGCCCACTATCAAGTATTTATTTTGGTTGGAGCCTACGATGAAGGGTCCCAAGATGTCTAGGCTCTACCAGGCGAAGGGCCACGGGGAGGACATAGCCTTAAGCTCGTTGGGGGGCGCCAGAAGCATGTCCCCATGTCGTTGGCATTTGTCGCAATTCTTCACATGTTCTTTCACGTCATTCTGCATGGTCGGCTAGTAGTAACCTGCTTGCAGAGCTTTCCTCACGAGGGATCTCCCACCTAGGTGCTAGGCGTTGATTCCTTCGTGGATCTTGCGTAGGACGTGGGCGACCATCTCCTCTTCGATGCATTTGAGGAGGGGTATGGAGAATCCTCGTCTGTACATTTTGTTCTTGACCAGAACGTAGGAATACAACCTACGCCTTACTATGTTGGCCTTCTTTGGATCAGATGGCAGCTCGTTTTTAGCGAGGTAGTTGTATACTGGGGTCATCCAGCAGTGGTCGTTGCTGACAACGTGCACGTCGAGGGTCGTGGACATTCTCTTGATGATGGGTTGTGGGAGCATCTCCTGGATGACGAATTTGTTTCCCCTTTTCTTCTTCATGCTGGCTAGTTTCGAAATGATATCTGCTTGGACATTATATTCGCAGGGAACGTGTTTTACTTCCACGGAGGTGAACTTTGCCATCTTTTCCTTGACCAGGGTCAGGTATTCGGACAAGCTATCGTTCTTGACCTGATACTCACCCCAAACTTGGAGGGCCACTAGTTGAGAGTCGATGCAGATGACGACCTCGTCTGCTCCCAAATATTCGGCGAGACGTAGACCGACCAAGAAGGCTTCGTATTCAGCTTGATTGTTGGACGTTGGGAAGAACAGTGTGAGTGAAATTTAGATGAGGATTCCCTCCTCGTTCTCTAGGATGATGTTGCACCCCAAAATTTGCTCAACCTTTTCTTGCCTGGTTTATGTTCGTTGCATTTCATTAGCATAGTTACATCATGTACATAGTCTAATCATTTGCATATCATAGCATAACATGCCTCCAACAAGGGATCAAGGGTGTCTATCAAGAGAAGAGCCTAGCAAGAGGTCTTATCCAAGTTTGAGAAGTCATCCAAGCCATCAAGAAGTGATTTGAAGTCTTGAGAAGCTTGAATGCCTATATGTGGGTTTTGCTCCTATCTTGAGGAATGTTGAGAATCATCAGCGGAATGAGAAGCATGGATTGTGAATTTGAGGTGTGTATGGATCTCATGGGATGCCTAGAGAGCCCTATTGAAGCTGAGGCAAGTCATTGATTCAAGTATGAGAGCCACAGTTAGGTGCAGTCAACTAGGGTTTCATCTGGGTCAACTCTAATTCAATTAAGTAATTGGAGAGCATCAAAGCCTACTTTGAGGTCAGGGGATTCATGGATTGGTATGTTGATGCATGTGTGGTGTGTTGCCAAGATTAGGCAAAGAAAGATCAAGAATGTGGGAAGTTGCTAAATTAGGGTTTCAGTGTAAAATCCCCTGTTTAGTTCCTAACTTCAAAGCCACATAAGTAAAAATACAAGTTTCAAATGGATATTTGGCCAACATAAAACTTGTAGATTATCTCAATAACTTTAATTTGAGTACTAAAAGTTCTCAAGGGGATTTAGAGAGCTCAAGTTATGGTCTTTTCAAATTACAGGTCATTAGAGGACACTGAAACTTATCTGTGAAAGTCACTTGACTTCCAAGCTACTTTTGCCCTTCAAGGATTTTTCAAATGGATTCTTGGCCAACATGAGAGTTGTAGATCTTGATCTTAGCTTTCCATATAGTACTATAAGTCCTCAAGGGGATGTATAGAACTCAAGTTATGATCTTGGAAATCCAGGGGTATTTTGGGTATTGGTGATTATAGATCATTCTCAAGCATGGGTCCAAATCTCCAACTTAGGGGCCTCAAATGGAAAATTGTTCAACTAGAAAGTTGCTCAAAATTGGGTTTTAACCTTGACCATGCATCAAGGAGGCTTTGAATTGGCTCATAGGAGAAGTTGGTTTGAAATGGCTTTGAAATGAAGAAATTAAAGTCATTTAAAAGGCAAAAATGTGATTTCTTGATTTTATGGCCAAACCGAGCAATGTTATATACCAAATTGATCAGAAAAGACATTTTAAAGATGATGACATTGCCACATTTTGGATTTGAGGTCATTTGCACATGGTTCCCTTTTGTTACTTAAGATGGAAGTAACATAACCATCACACTCCATAAGATCAAAAACAAGGAGAATGCACATCCAATTCATTTCTAAATGTCATAAGGTGAGAATTTCAGGTGAAATTGGAAGCTGAAACAGAGCAAGGCATGAATTTGGCATGTGAGATTTTCAAGGGATATGAGAAATTGAATTTCTCATTCAGTTAGTTACAGAAGGTTCTGGAGGTTTCTAATCACTTCTATATATTGTATGCAACTGATCCAGATCATTTTTTGGGCCAGCATTGGAGAGAATCAAGGGAGAGCATTTGAAAATTTCATCGTTGCATCAAGAATCGATTTTGAGGATTAAGGAGAATTCATTGCAAATTGATCATTGGAATAGCTTGGGAAGTGGTTCTTGAGTGATTTTGCAAAAGATTGGAGGTTGATTCAAGCAAAATCCTCATTGTTCATCATTTCAAACCAGGTCTGCAACTTTCTTCCCTTAGCTTAATTCATAGGGAGATGCATAGAAATTGTTATGTGGTTAGGTTAGGGGTGGTGCTTAGATGGATTTCAGTCCAAGAATTGAGCAATTCGTGACATTTTGAGTGTGATACCATTTTCTGTTGAAGCTTATAACTTGAGATTCTTGAGGTATTAATGGTGTTTGGATAGCAAGTTTTAATCAGTGAAGAGTGTAGTTCATGTTAGTGCCTTTAATTTCAAAAATCGTGACAATTGAAGTTGGATGAATTTTCTGCAACTAGGATCGGAATTGGAGTTAGAGGGAAAATCAATAAAAATGGAGGTCATTTTTGGACTCAGGGGATGATTTTAAGTGGGATAGGGTGTTTCATTTCTGTGTGTGATGCGTTTTTGGGATTGCCTCACCGGAGAAGACGGTGGCGCAAAGCTCAGGCCACCGTCTGAGTTTCTCCCTCCCTTTTCAAATGTTTTGTGGACGATGAACCAAAACCCTAGGATCTTAGTTTGACCCTTGACTGAAGCTTAATCCAATGGCCACGATTGCAAGTTGAGTTCTGAAGGGATTGAATTTTATCAAAACGCTCTGTTTCATTTAAACGTTATTGGGTGGGCTTAAGTAGTTCTTGCTATCCACACCCCACCTTGGGCCCAATTGGAGATAACAACGTGAATCCTTTGCTATTCAGCACACACCATTTTTCCATTTCCATTTGATTTTCTGATTTTCTTTTAATTTCATTTGGGCCTAATGAGAAATTGATAAGCGCACCCCCAGTCTGGTCCCAGCTTGGTTCATAACATGGTTTTGTTGCTATTTGTCACGCGCCCTTATTAATTTTTATTTGTTTTTTCTTTTAATTTCATTTTCCATATAGTTTAGGAATTAATTCACCATAAATAGAAAAATAAACATTTTTAGGCTAGGTTTTTTCCCCCTGACTCCTTAAAGAGTCTAGAATTTTATAGCATTAATAGTTTCATAATTCATGCATTTTATATTTTAATTGCCTTTTTGGTATTTTAATTGGTTTTATTTTCAATATGTTTGATATGTGTTCTTGCTGATTTTAGTATGACTAATTGGTGTGGATTTTTGAGTTGATTCTTGTAGGATTAGTTAGCTTAGAGATGCATGTACCCCTAGTAATTTTCTCATATTTTTCTGAGATAATTTTAGTTTGTTTTGAACTTTGAACATTAGATGTTGTAGAATTAGGGTTTTAGGATAGTACCCTTAGGTTTAGGGCATAGTTTTAGGTCCAAATGAATGGTTAACCCCCTGGTTTTTGTATTAGAGATTCTTAAGAGGTTTAGGAACCCTTAGTGATTTTTGTAGGATTTTACAATCATGTTTGGTATTTTAAGTAGAATTAGTTTTAGGACTAACTTCTAGGTGTTTCTGATGAACTAATTTGACTAGTTTGATTCAATAGTTCCCCTTAGATTAGGGTGGTGGTGCTTTTGAGCTTGGATGATCATGAAGACCAATTTAAGGGGATTTGGAGAGCTTAGAGGAGCTTGGAGTTGAAGATTTCTCATCTGTTGGAGTGCTTGTCAGGAGCTTAGGAAAACTAGGGTTTCAGGAAGAGCATTAGAGTAGTTTTGCTTGTTTCTTCAAACATGGAGTATATTGTTCATCTACATTCAATCCAATGACATAAAGTCCTTTTAAAGAAGTCACATCTCTCCTTCGGAGGGATGAATGGCATTCTTTAAGGGTAGAACTTTGAGGATGCCAGTCTTTCATAATGTTAAGTTCTTAGTGACTTCCCTTGGTTATCTTTGAGCCTCTTAACATTTCACCTTGATCTTGTTGGTTTGATTCTCCCTTGGAGGTGATTGTTAAAGCTTGGTAAAGGAAAAGATGAGGTAGCTTGTTGAAGCTAGGGTTTTGTTTTCTTGTTGAAGCTAGGAGCTTGTTGAGGTCAGGAGCGGGTTGAAGCTGTTTACTGGCTGGGGTTTGAGCTTGTTTAAGCTGGTAGCTTGTTGAAGTTTGGTGTCTATTGAAGATTAAAAGTTTATTGAAGCATGAAGATAGGAGTTATTCATGAAGATGAAGGTTGTTGCTGTCAACTTTTGCTGGTTAATCATCTGTTGCTGTCAGAGTTGCTGTTTGCTGTAGGAGTTTGGTGCTGCTGCTTGGGCTGCCTCCTCTGTTTATTTTGGTTTTTCTGTATTGTTTGTTGGCTTGTGCAGCTTGCCCCTTAGGTTTGAGGTGAATGTTGATTCACTTTTCCTGTTGTTTTCCCAGGTTTGAGGTTGAGTGGGACTCCCTTGCCTCGCTTGTATTGCTACATCGCATGCATTTTACTGTACTTGCTTGCTTTCTTTTCTGTTTATCCCCTAGGATCTCTGATTTCCTCTGTGCAGGAGGGAATTATGATAGACATTAGGATTCTTATCCATGCATGACAACATTAGGTTAGTTTTTATTCCCTTTTCAACCCTAGGCTTTTTAGAGCTTCTTTCTCTTCTTATCTCAAAACAACTCAAAAATACAGTAATAAGGTTAATCGATGTCGTACATTACGAGCCTTAAGCTATTTGAGAAAGGGTTGCTGGAGAGCTTCTTTCCAGTAGTCTGGCTGCTTAGTGTGGCACCCTTTGGGTGACACGTGACGTAGTCACTCTCAAATCATAGTCTCTAGTGCGTCAGAGATTGCAAACAAACTAAAAAACACTTCTTTCGTAAAAGATTCAAAACAAACATCAAAGTGTCATTTTTGTCCGCTTGGACTCTTAATCAAGAAAAACCCTTTCATAAGGTAATAAAAAACAGTCACACAAGTTTGTGTCTTCCATAGTCCGAACTATGTTTGCTCTGATCTTTCATGCTGTATGAAAGTACGTAGGCATAGGATGTCGTATCCTAGCGAGCAACCTTCCCCTCCTTTCCCGTAGGTAGGTGAACTACGTTGACTCTGATTTCTCGTTCCAGACGGGAATACGTAGGCATAAAGTGCGACACTTTGCCGAGTCATTTTCTTTTCTTTTAACCCAGACCTGTAGAGTAGATAGAATAACATACCCTTAGCTAGAAAACAAGCGTGGATCCCATCGAGTACGACGGACGTGAGGGGTGCTAATACCTTCCCCTTACGTAATCGACTCCCGAATCCAGGATTTGGTTGCGATGACCATTCCTTTCCCTTCTTTGCGTTAGGTTTACTCTGAGCGTTTCCTTTTCCTCTGTGGGATAAATAACGCAAGGTGGCGACTCTTCTGTCATAGCCGGTGCCCGATTTTCGCAGTAGCGACAACTGGCGACTCTGCTGGGGACTCCAACGGTTCCCTACGCGAGTCAATCCTAGCGCTTGTTTTCCCGTTGTGGGTTTTGTATGGATTTACTTTTCCGTATTTACTTTCAGCATTATATTATTGTTATTATGCTGGGTAGGGGGTCAGATTGAGAGATAAGTCGGACCTGGGCTTGAGTGCACCTAGAATTAGTTGTGGAAAGTAGTGGGCGCGTGCATGCTTTGCATGTACTAGTGTCCCGCAAAATCCATGCTCGACGAGGTTCTTCTGGTTGACTTCTTTTCAACCCTTTGGGTTGAGGGGTTTGTTGGTTAGTTGATTTTCGACTCCGGGGACCGATCATTTGAAGTTGGCTAAGTGAGGCCTCTTCAGGACATGATGATGCCACACCTTCTGGGTATCGTATCATCAGTCTTGAAAGTCTGTGACACCGACGACCGCATAGGATGTCGTACCTTGTGTCAGTTGATAGGTACACCTACTTGTGAGAGGGATTGGGGCATGCAGGAAACTTGACCTCCTGACTACCCGGTTTTCTTATATTGGATCAGTATGTGTGGTTACTTGGGGTTCTTCATCAGACAGTGTTATAGGTCTGTTGAGACCAGGTTGGAGCATTGTTTTGGGTCTGTTGAGACCAGGTTTGAGCAGTATTGCGGGTCTGTTGAGACAGATATTGAGGATGGATCTCTTCAGCAATATATCACTTGATCCCTGTTGCATATTTGCATATTGCATTGTTGCAATACTCATTTTGCATATCATTAACGTGTGTCTGTGCTGCCGGTGCATTTCATACCCTCTGATTCTAGTTGCCCGAATTTTTGTCTGTCTGCTATTATGGATACTTTGAAGAAGACTATGGCATACAAGTTGCCTACTCCAGATATTTCTTCTTTGCTTGGTTTGATATCTTTAGCTGGTGATGATGTGAAGAGAAGCTTCAGGGAAGAGTTATAGGAAACTGCTTAGGTTGGTTTGCAAACCATTCACGTATGAGCTTAACGGATTGTATGCACTTATGCAGTTTTATGATCCCCCGCTGAGGTGTTTTACTTTCCCTGACTTCATTCTGGCTCTGACCATGGAGGAATATGCTGAGATCTTAGAGTTAACCATTCAGAACAGGGTACCCTTCATTCATATGGGTGCTGAGCCCAAGCTGGAGGATTTGGCTGTTGCTTTGCATTTAGACTCCTCAGAGTTGCTGTTAACCTCGTGGAATGGAGTTTCTGGTTTTTCTCTCATGTTCTTGGTTGGGAAAGCACAAGAGTATGCAAGAGTGGCTGTTGGATTGTGTTTAATGCTATCCTTGCTTTGTGTATCTATGGCATTGTATTGTTCCCTAATATGCCTGACTTTGTCGATTTGGATGCATTCTATATATTTGCTTCAGGAAATCCTATGCCTACGCTGATTGGAGACTTCTATCATTTTCTGCATTATAAGAACGAGAATAGGAGGGGCAAGAACGTCTCTTGTTGTGTGCCTTTGTTGTATATGTGGTTTGATAGTCACCTGCCCAAGAAGGGTATCTTTGCTGAGTCTGCAGCTACGGTGGAATGGTCTGAGCGTCTGATGGGGCTTTCTTCAGAAGATGTTGTCTGGTTTGATAGGGATTTACTGGGATCTGAGATTATCTGCAGCTGCACAGGATATCCTAACGTTCCTCTGGTTGGGAGGAAAGGGTGCGTTAACTACAATTCATCATTGTTGATCAGGCAATTTGGTTATGCTTTGAAAAGCCCGCCAAAAGAGGAGGAAGTGCAGGAATCTCTGTACTTCACAGGTGATTTGAAGGGATAATTGTTATCCAAACTTCAACATGCTTGGAATAATATCAACAAAAGGGGTAAGCCATTGTTGGGTAAGAATGATAGTCAAGCCTATGCTCCGTACAAGGCTTGGATTCAAGGTAGGGCAAAGCAGGCGCTGATGTCGTTTCCTGTAGTATTACCTCCTGCTCCCCTCGTGATTGAGGAGCCAACTACTGTGTCTATGGAGAGATATGAGCAGGTTGTGAAGGAGAAAGAGGAGCTGATGAAAGCCAACGAGAAGTTGGAAGAAGAGCTAGTGCAACACAGGAGCGAAAGAAATGAAGCCATATATTCCTTCGAGCAGCAAACAAAGTTGGTAAACTAGTTAGGTGCAGAATTGACTGAGCAACAAAAGAAGCGTGAACGCTTGGGGATAGATTTCAAGAGCTCTCATGACATGCTAGAGTCTAAGAAGAAAGCACTTGATATAGCCTACTGGGAGATCTCCACATTCAACAAAACTTGGAATGCTACACTGGCAAATAACAAAGAAAGAGAAGATAAACTGAAGCTACAGATTTCTGAACTGGAAAATCAGTTGAAGGCTAGCCAAAAAAAGTTTGAAGAAGAGGCTATGCGGAGATACAACGTTCAGAATTCGGTGAACAAAGTTATCAAGCGTAAGAAAGAGTCTGCATCCCAGAAGCGGAAGCTAGAGGAGTGCTTTGGAGAAGGTGTTTGGGAGGAATCCATCGGGGATCTCCAGCGTGTTATCAGGCAAAGAGACTCGCTCGTTGAAGGGTTTCTTTCCCAGCCGGATCATCCCAAGACTAAGAGATTGTTAGAGGAGTATCGGGCATATGGTCGCACTTGATTACTTGATGTACTGTTGTATATGCTTTATTTGCATTGTGCTGGCCATCACCAGGATTGTTGGCTGAGGTCATGCCTTCTTGTTATTGTACACTCAGTGATATTCTATTTCTGCCTTGTTGGGCTCTTTTCAGCAATATATGAGGAACTTTATCCCCGTGAATGGATGCAAGCTTCTTATCACTATCACTGCACTGGCACTTTGGCACTAGAATCAGGGGTTGATCTCCCTAACGCACAGACACATATTGCATCTGCATATTCATTTTTGCATTGCCAGTTACTTGTTGAATCTGTATCTTATTTCCTGCATCTCACAGGTTTTTCAGGATTGACGAACAAAGAGTCCACCGCTATTCAACCAGGAACAACTGCAAGAAGATAATGGATCAAGTTCAGGTCGAGATGCAGGAAATCTGTGAGAAGCTGACTCTATTCATGCAAGCTATGGAGAGCATGGCCAAGGGCCAAAAGAATCTTCAGACTTTGGTGCAGCCGCTGCTGACGCGGACAAACGGAAATGGCAATACTGACCATAATTCTGTTGGAACTCCTCACCGGGAGGATGAGGTACCGGTAGTTACTCCACCTGTTGTGACTATCAACGGAAACACTGGTACTGGTGCAGGTGCTGGTGCTGGTTATGGCAACACTAGAAATGGTGGTGATGGGCATGTTGTTAACAACAAAGGCAACACTGTGGATACCGATCAAGGATTCGTTGACAACGCTGGCTTTGGAAACAATGGGTATGGCAATGTCAATCAGGACGGGAAATTCGGGTTCAACAATCAAGGCTTCGGTAATGACGGTTACGACAACAATAAGGGGTATGGCTACGGTAATGTTGGATTTGGTAATGTGAGCGACGCTGGAAAATTTCCTTTCAACAATGGTTTTGGACCTGCTGGGATCAATCAAGGGTTCGGCAACCGAGGACAGGGTCCTATGTTCAATCAGCAAGGATTTGGACCTAACATGGGTTACGATGGGTATGTCAATGACTGGAATGTGGATCAACAGGATGACGCTTTTTCAGGAAGAGGTATGGGACCTGAAGGCCCTATTGACCCTGTTCAGAGGATCAGAATGCTAGAAGAGCAGATGAAAGGGGTGGTTGATCAGAACTCCGCTGGGTTAGACATGACTACTATGGGGTTGGTACCAGGGCTGAGGGTGCCATGTATGTTCTTATTATACAAAGGGGATACCTGCCCAAAGGTCTATGTATGTTCTTATTATAGAAGGATGTCTGCATATTCCAATGATGAAAGGATGCTCATGCATTTCTTTCAAGACAACTTATCGGGACCATCATTGGAATGGTACATGGGACTGGAGCCCACCCAGATTAGGAGGTGGAAGCAGTTGGCTGATGCTTTCGTTATGCATTACAAATATAACAGCGATTTGGTGCCAAACAGAGTTCAGTTGCAGACTCTGTCGCAGAAAAATGGTGAAAGTTTCAAAGAGTACGTGCAACGGTGGCGCGATATGGCAGCTCGGGTGCACCCTCCTTTGGTTGAAAGGGATATGAATGACATGTTTGTGGGGACATTTGCAGGAATGTACTATGACAAGTTACTCAATGTTTCGATGGGCAGCTTCTCCGATATGATCCTTATGGGAGAGTGGATCGAAAACGGAATTAAAATCGGGAAGATTCAGGCAGGTGAATCTACTTCGGTTGGGGGTGCGAGAAAAGCGTTCGGCGGAAGACGACAAGGTGATACAAGCACTGTGTTTGATGGCAGAGGCCGGGGCAGAGGTAGAAATCAGTACAGTCAACCTCAACAAATAGCCAGTGTTACTATTCCAATTCCTCAACAACAACAGCAGCAGCAACAACCACATCAGCAGCAAAGGCAGAATCAGGGTCAGAGAAGGTTTTAGAATGCAAAGCCGAAGAGGGTATTTGATAATCCTCCGTCGACATATGCAGAGCTTCTTCAGACACTGCTGGGGTTGAATTTGGTCGAGAAAAGAACCTTGGAACCGCCTACAGGACCGACACTTCCTTATGGGTATGACGCTAGTAAGCACTGCGAATTCCATTTCGGGGCGCCCGGGCATGATGTAGAATCTTGTCATGCTTTCAAGCATAAAGTTCAAGACTTGTTGGACAGTAAAGCCATCAACTTTGGCCAAGTGGAGCCCAACATTGTACAGCAGCCTATGCCTAATCATGGGGCAAATGCTATCTTGACAGAAGAAAATTTGAACTTGGTGATGGATGTTCGCGAATTGAAGACACCATTGAGTGAGGTGAAAAGCAGGTTGCTCAGAGGGGGAGTATTCCCTGGTTGTGATGAATACTATTTAGAGTGTTGGACCTAGCCTGAGGGTTGTACTGACTTGAAGCAGGGCATTCAGGCCATGATCGACGAGGGGACCTTGCAATTTGATCGAATTGCGACGGAAAAGCCTGTGGAGGCATTATGTGATGAGCAGAATGATATTGCAACGATGACGATCCCGAGAAAGACTATAACAATAACGGCGCCCGCCAAGCGGCCAACTATTACGATTACCAAAGCAGGGCCTATTCCCTTTGAAAGTACGAAAGCTGTCCCGTGGACATACGAATTAGAAGCATATTGCAACGGTGAAAAGATTGTGGTGAATAGCCAGCCAGCTGGGGCTGTTGATAACGTCGTTGGAACGGGGGGCATGACCCGTAGCGGAAGGATCTTTACCTCACCTGAAATAGAAATAGAGAGGTTGGCCAAAGGCAAAGCCAAAGTAAATGAAAGCGGGCCTACTCATTCGAAAGAAAAAGATACGTCGCTCAAGGACGTAGAGGAGTTCATGAGACTGATTCGCAAAAGCGACTACAAAATTGTTGAACACCTACAGCAGACGCCGTCGAAGATTTCTATCTTGTCGTTGTTGTTATGTTCCGAGGCCCACCGGAGCGCCTTGCTAAAGATTCTGGATACGTCATTTGTGCCTCAAGCAGTTTCTATAAATCAGTTGGAGGGGGTAATGGCACATGTCAATGCTGGACATAGCCTGGGTTTCACAGATTTTGACCTAACACCCAGGAATTGAGAGCACAACATGGCTTTGCATATATCGGTGGAATGTCGGGGCACCATAATGTCACATGTATTGGTGGATACTGGGTCGTCGTTGAACGTATGGCCAAAGAAAGCCATGATGAAATTGGACGTACGGGGAATTATCTGCACGCCCAGCGATTTGGTTGTGAGGGCTTTTGACGGGACGAAAAGATCAGTGTTTGGGTCAATAACATTACCGCTTCAGGTGGGGCCAGAGGTTTTTGATACCGAATTCTACATCATGGATATCCACCCAGCTTATAGCTGCCTTCTTGGGTGCCCATGGATCCATGCTGCAAGGGCCGTAACGTCCATATTGCATCAGAAGTTGAAATATATGGTGGGTGATAATGTTGTTACCGTTTGCGGGGAGGAGGATATTTTGGTCAGTCACCTGTCATCATTCAGATATGTGGAGGTCGACGGAGAAATACACGAGACACCTTGTCAAGCCTTCGAAGGGTTGCGGATTAAAGACAAAGCTCAGGGTTCTAGCAAAGTATCAGAGGTGGCAGTGTCGTCCTACAAGCAAGCTCAGGCTTTAGTGCAGACTGGTGAGACTAAAGGCTGGGGGCAGGTACTGGAGATTCCCGTGAAGAATGACAAGTTTGGGCTAGGGTACCGACCGATGTCGTAAGCGTCATCTTCAGGAGCGTCCAGGTTCAAGGGACCGGTCACGATTATGCCAAGTGGGGTGTGCTTTGAGACTATCAACGCTATTTCCGATGCTGAAGACGAAGACAGTGACTGCGATATGGACACGTGGATCAAGCCAAGCGTGCCAGGACAAAGTCTCTGCAACTGGTCCATCCGGGAAATTGTACCAGTGACTTTTAAACAGTAATGATTTGTTTTATCAATTGTTGAATAATCCTATGTCCTACCCGGGGCATAGTGATTTTACCTTAGGGCTACTTGATTATGTATATTGCACTGTTTTAATCATGAAATAAAGGCGTTTTTCATATTCAAACATTGTGATCCCTGTTTTTCTTGTTTTTACATTAACAATAAATGGCAACGTGGTTATTCCCTTTGTCTGCGTTTTGAAGCGTTTAACCATTTCCTTTGCATGACTAATATTTCAGATGACATCTTCTACGAACCGCCTATGACTCGTTTCGACTTCGAGCACCCGATATTCCAAGCAGAGGAAGAGATTGTTGAGGATAGCGACTTGCCAGAGGAGCTGACTCGTTTGTTGAAACAGGAAGAGAGGATCATTCTGCCTCATCAGGAAGAAATTGAGATTATCAACTTGGGGTCGGAAGAAGTTGTGAGAAATATCCGTATAGGGGCTGCGCTGCAGAGCAATGTCAAGCAAAGGCTGATTGAGATACTGCAAGAGTATAATGATATATTTGCTTGGTCGTACGAGGATATGCCTAGGTTGGATACGGACATGGTTGTGCATCGTCTGCCATTGCGAGAGGAATGTCCGCCTGTTAAGCAGAAACTCAGAAGAACCAAACCAGACATGGCGGTGAAAATCAATGAGGAAGTACAAAAACAGTGGGATGCTGGTTTCTTAGCCGTTACAACTTATCCGTCGTGGGTTGCTAATATAGTACCAGTGCCGAAGAAAGACGGTAAAGTGCGAATGTGTGTAGACTACCGTGATCTGAATAGGGCGAGCCCGAAAGACGACTTTCCACTTCCTCACATTGATGTGTTGGTCGATAATACTGCTCAGTTCTCCGTATTCTCCTTCATGGACGGCTTCTCAGGCTATAATCAGATCAAAATGGCGCCAGAAGACATGGAGAAGACTACCTTCATTACTCCCTGGGAAACATTTTGCTACAAAGTGGTGCCCTTCGGGCTGAAGAACGCTGGGGCAACGTATCAACATTGTTGCACCCCAAAATTTGACCAACATTTATTTATCCATCAAGTGTTTGAAGGTTGATACCTTCATCAGAAAGTTCAAGAGATCCTCAGAGAAATTGGTTGAAACCAAGGTTGTGTGTCTCATAACTTGAGAGTTGTGGGTGCTCCCCAGATGATTCTGAGACTATGAGAGTAAACTTGATGCTTTGAGAAAGTTTATGAGATGTCTTGGAAGCCATCATGAAGCCCAGAGAGGTCATTGTGCAAGAATTCAGAAGATTCAACCATGAATGGTAGAATTAGGGTTTTGACTGGGTCAATCCTAGGTCAGCTGATGTTTTGGAGAGGGTTGAGACCTAATCCAAGGGCCATGGGATCATGGAAGGATGTATTGAGATACTATAAGTATTATTCCTAGACCAACTCATCATGATTGAGGAGTTTGAGAAGTTTTAAGCTAGGGTTTCTAAGGATGGACAGTGTAAAATCCCCTAGTTTGATCCCTATCTTCCAGGTAGTTTTAGCTCAAGATGTGATTGTCATATCATATTCCCCACAACATGAATGTTGTAGAGCTTGTTCTTAGCTTTAATTTTAGTGGTAGAAGTCCTTGATAGGATTTGCAGAGCTCAAGTTGTGGTTTTGACAAATTACAGGTCATCTGAGGTATGTGAATCTGGGTCCTTGAAAGTCACCCAACTTGCAGACAACTTTTTCCCTAGTAGGATGATTCCTATGATCTCTTGTTCAACATGAATGTTTAAGATCATCTTCTTATCTTTCTAGAGAGTACTAGAAGTCCTTTATAGGATTTGTAGAACTCAACTTATGGCTTTGACAAGCCAAGGGTATTTTGGTCATTTTGGTGATTATAGGTCATTCTAAGCAAAGGCCATATCTCCTATTTCCAAGCCTCAAATGAAAAACTTCAAAACATCAAAGTTGCTCAAAATTACATTTTGAGTCTAAAAGAGTGGTCATGACATGCTGGAGAAGCTTGTAGCAAGAATTGATAAGAGTTGGTGAAAATAGCCTAAAAAATGAGACATAAGTTAAATGGATCCAAGTTGGAAAATGGAATGAGCAATCTACAAATCCAAAACAGGTCATATGATATATGATTTTGAGTCTAAACAACATTTTGGAAACAATGGTTTAGACACATTTTTGAATTGAGGCCTAAAAATGGGGGTTGCTTTGTAATCCTATTGCTTGCATAATAAGGCAACTATGAGAAATTTCACCAAAGGCAAGGAATTGGCTGTTTTTTTTTGCTCATACCACTTCAATATCTCTTGTAAGGAAATTTTAACCTGAATTTGGGGGGCTGTATGCATGAGAAGAGATGGTTCCAAAATGTCATCACATGAGATTTCCATAACTTTCTAGCACATTCTAGAAGCATCTAGGATCCTCTAATGGATTCTATATATTGAGTGGATCAAGCTGTGATCAGGGGTTGGAGAGATTCAGTTGGAGAATTCAGTGGAGAGAGTGATATTCAAGAATTTCTCCAAGTACAAGCAAGGCTCGAGTTCACCACTACAAGCTCTCATCATCAAAGGTCGTGCAAACAGAAAGGAGGTTGATACTTGAAGATCATTGTGAAGAGGAATCAAGCCCTAAATCGAGATACATCCATACCTGCCATAGCCAACAAGCAGGTTGGTGTTTTCACTGCCATCTCCTTAATTATGTGTTAGATGATTAGAATTTTAGTGTAGAATTATTAGGTTAGGTTATATGACCATTTTCAGAGAGTTTGAGAGATTTACATGAAGGTTGATGACAGATCATAGTTTTCTTTCAAGATCAAGAATAGGTTGTGCATTGAGTTTTAATGATCATGGTATAGCTTAATGAAACCAGTGTGATGTCATGAGCATGTTAGTACCATTAGGATTGAGTTTCATAAAGATTGATCACAGTGAAAACAAGTGGTACCCGATACTTCATGCCATCGTGTTTAGGATTCTAGGAAGTTTTAATGAAAACCAAGAGTATGGCTGTATTCCTGGGAGATTGTAGATCAAGTTTGGTTCTTAAAGTTTTTGTTTTCATTAAGAGATGAGAGAGCACGTTGAGGTAGAAGATTCATGCACGAGGCTGTAAAACCTGGAAACCCTAGGTTCATTTGGGGAAGACGATCTCTTGATCGTTGGATTAGATGAGATATTTGACTTCCAAGACTGATCTCACGGCCAGTATTCAAAGACAAAAATGGAGGGAAATGGTAATAGTGAAACGCAGCGTTTCAATTAAAAATCTGACCCTGGGCCTAACATAACTTACTATCCCCACCCCAGTATTGAAGCCCAATGGAAAATGCACTTCAAATTGTTGCTATCTACACCAAACGCGTATCAATTTTCTTTTAATTTTTTAAATGATTTTTCTGATCACATGGGCTTAGTACACGCTGCTACTTGCACCACCATCCTCTGGCCCACCTTAGAATAACACTAGGCGTAGTTCATTTTCACACCCCCTCCCCATTTATTTTAATCTTTTGATTTTATTCTCTTTTATATTTTCTTGCATTTTCAATAAATCATAGAAAAATGGAAAATTGATATTTTTTGATTCTTGTTTTTGCATTAGGTCAATAATTTTGTGTAGAAAGTTAATAAAAATAAAAATTCCATTTTATTTTTAGTTTTATATTTTTAGCATATTTTCCATTTAAATAGCTTTTTAATGAGATTTAGGTGTGTACTTCATTTTGTAGAATTTAGTTTAGGACCTTCCCTTAAGCTTTTTGATCCATTCTTTTTAGTATGACTAGGTAGTGATCTTAACTCCCTCTGGTTTTTATACCAAGATTTTTAGGATAAAATTTAGTTAGTTTGATTAAATAACATTAGTGTGACAAAATTAGGGTTTTATGAAGCATAGTTGAATTTGAACAATTTTGTTTTAGGCTTTATAGGGCAATTTAGTCTATGGGGAATATATGGGACTTAAGGGTAGTTATTTAGGGCCCCCTAGCATTTATATTAGGATTTAATAGAATAATATACTATTTTTAGTTGATTTTTGAATTGAATGATTGGTTGTGTGGCCTTTAGGGCAAGTTTTGTTAGTTTGCTTTGCTTTGGGGTATTCCTTTGATTGAAGGAGCTTGGCATCTCATTATGGAGCTTAGTGGAGCATACTAGAGGATTGGAGGAGGCATGGATTGAAGGCCTGGTTTAGGAGCTTGCTCTCTTTCTGTGAGGTTTGAGACCCTGGAGTCTGAGGGAAGTTCATGGTACTTTCCTGAGGAAGGCACTATGGATGTCTTTCATTCTTTCTTCTCACCTCTTTCCCAAGTATCCAATGATGTTGGAGCCTTCATGTGAGTTTAGTTTCTCCTGAGGAGGAATGTAAACTGATCACAGTTGTTGAGCCACATGGGATATGATTCCTAAGTGGAAGCCCCCTAGTACTTTCCTGAAGAAGGCATTATGGGTCTGTTCACTTAGTTCCCTTAGTTCATGTAGGATTTCTCAAGTATCCAATGATGTTGGAGCCTTCATGTGAGTTTAGTTTCTCCTGAGGAGGAACGTAAACCGATCACAGTTGTTGAGCCACATGGGATATGAGTCCTAAGTATAAGCCTCCTAGTGCTTTCCTGAGGAAGGCACTATGAGTCTGCCTACTTAGCTCCCTTTCTTTGGTAAGCTTGTTTTGAAGCTTGAAGACTGGGATTGATTTCTTTTGATTAGGGTTTTGCTTTAGGGATTTGCTTAGAGGTAGATTAGGGTTTTGTTTTTAGGGTTAGGATTAGGGAGAGCTTAGATGTAGATAATTTCTTTCTCAAACATGGATGGTATTTCATTTCTTTTATCTGTATGACTGCAGTTTACTGTTTATTGCTTGATAGCATGTTGTTTATTTTTCAGTATGATTACTGTTATTTCATGACTGGCTTGAGGTCGAGACGAGCTTGTGGAGGCTGAAGCCCCACACACATTTCCTCCCTCACTTGCATTGCATGCATTTTACTGTTAAGCTGATGCTTTGTCTGTTTTGGTGTATTATTGACATGACCCCTTAGGACTCTCATTTCCTTTGATAAGGATTTGATGATAGACTTTTAGGTTGAAACCTATGCATGACAACTTCTAGGAGTTCCCTGTTCAAACCTCAACCATAGGATGAATCCATGGCATGATAACAGTAGGACTTGATAGTCTCCCTCCTAGTTGGGCCTGTTCTCTTCTCATCTCAAAACAGTTTAAGATACAGTAATCATGAATGATTTCTTTCGTACGTTACGAGCCTTAAGCTATCTGAGAAAGGATGGTGGGAGAGCTTCTTTTCCACAGTCTGGATGTTTAGTATGGTACCCTTTGGGTGACATGCGACGCATTCACTCTCAGGTCATAGTCTCTAGTGCGGTTGAAATCGCAAACACAATAAAAAACACTTCTTTCAAAACAGGAAATAAACCGTAGTTTCCCAAACTACGTGAGCTCTGATCTCTCATGCCTGTTGAGAGTACGTAGGCACAAGATGGCGAAGTCTTGGCGAGCTACCTTCCCCCATAACCCTTCGTAGGCCGAACTACGTTGACTCTGATTTCTCATTCTCTGATGAGAATACGTAGGCATAAAGTGCGACGCTTTGCCGAGTCATTTTTCTTTTCTTTTTCAGCCAGCCTTGATAGGTAGATAGAATAAAACCAACCCATCCAAGTAAACAAACAAGCGAGGATCCCGTCGAGTACGACGGACGTGAGGGGTGCTAATACCTTCCCCTTGCGTAACCGACTCCCGAACCCAGACAATGGTTGCGATGACCTTGTCTTACCCTTTTTCGTCAGGTTTTTCCGATCGTTTCCTTTCCCGCTCTGAGGGATAAATAACGAAAGGTGGCGACTCTTCTGTCATGCCGGCACCTTATTTTCGCGAAAGCGACAGCTGGCGACTCTGCTGGGGAAGTATAGCATCTATGGACTTTTCCCATCCCTTATGCTGGGACCGTTTCCCATCCCCTACGCGAGTCAATCCTAGCGCTTGGGTGTTTATCTGTTGGGTGTTGTGCATATGTGTTTTTATCTTTTCCGCACTTTACTTTTCCGTACCTTTACCTTTTCGCATTTACTTTCAGCACTATATTATTATGATTATTGTTGTGGGAGAGGGAGGTTACTATGAGTGAGAATCCGGACCTGGGCTTGAGTATGCACCTAGACATAGTTGCGGAGAATAGTAGACGAACCTGTCTGCTGAGCAGGCACAGTTCCCTACGAAATCTGCGCTCAGACGAGGTTCTCGCCGAGGTGCTCCTTTCCGGTCCTGAGGATCTGAGGGGAGTCCAGACGTGAGAGTCGACTCTGGTGACCGATCATTTGGAAGTCAGCTAAGTGAGGCCTCTTCATGACTGATGATGCCACTCCTTCTGGGAATCGTATCGTCACTCATGAAAGTCTGTGACGCTGATGACCGCATAGGATGCCGTACCTTTGTCAGTGGATTAGGTCCATACCTGTGAGCGGGATTGGGGTTTATTGCAGGAAACTTTGACCTCCAAACCACCTGGTTTTTCTTGACAGTGGATCAGTTATGTTGGTACCAGGTTTCTCAGTTGCAGATTTGTCTGTTCTTGATAGAACAGGTTTTGATCAGAGGACCTTATTATCAGGTGTATGTCTGTTCTTAATAGAGCAGGGTTTTGATCAGAGTATTGTCATCAGTGGTTTGTTCTGGATAGAGCAGATTTTGGGGTCTGAAGATCTCATCAGTAGAT
Organism: Lathyrus sativus; assembly: GCA_963859935.3. Lineage (NCBI taxonomy): Eukaryota > Viridiplantae > Streptophyta > Magnoliopsida > Fabales > Fabaceae > Lathyrus > Lathyrus sativus. The sequence continues at coordinate 39,960,622 of OZ012739.1, forward strand.
GTTGTTTGTTCTTGATAGGGCAGATTTTGAGTGGGGTCTGAAGATCTCATCAGCAGCTGTATGTTTGTTCTTGATAGGGCAGATTTTGATTTGGGGTCTGAAGACTTCATCAGCAGATATTTCTTGATCATACATCAGGGGTCCTTATTATCAGACATTTGTTCTTGACAGAGCAGAATTTTGATCCTATGTATAAGGTCCTATCAGATGCTTGTTCTTGGCAGATCAGATCTGTGGTCCTCCACCGGGGTTTTCTTCTCGTCAGTGATTGTTGATACAGATCCTCCACAGCAGTTACCTGGATATATTATTGCATGACTGCATTTTGCATTAGTTTGCATATTCATGTTTGCATTCCATTAGCATGTGTCTGTGCTGCAGGCGCATTTCGTACCCTGATTCTGGTGTCCCGAGCAATATGAGATATTTTCTTCCATGAATGGATCCAGTCTTATCACTGCATTGACACTATGTTGGCACGTTGACACCAGAATTAGGGTGATCTCCTAAACGTACAGACACCCATGGCATTAGCATAATTCATCTCGCATGACAGAAGCCGGGGCTTGTCTTCTAACCCTTGTGTTTGCAGGTTTGACTCAGAATCGAGCAGCTCAGACTAATAGAGCAGGTACAAGCTGAGTTGGGGAAAATCCAAAGCCAGTTGGGGCAGGTCATGAATGACATACAGGCAGTGCGCCTGGACCAGCAAGTACTCAGAGAAGAGAATCAGCAGCTGCAGAATCAGTTGAGCTTTCTCATGGGAGTGGTGAGAAGTATGCTAAAAAAGGAGAGTGATCGAGCACCCGAGGTGGAGACCAAAGTGCTTCCTCCATTGCCGCCAGTGCCACCTGTGCTGAAGCCAAGTGGACTTCGTGGATCCTCTACACAGCATGAAGCTCAAGACCGGTCTCGCCAGCAGCCGCGCCAGGCATCTCAGAATAACCCTGAAGGTCATAATCAAAAGAAGAAGCTACTTGATAGAGCTGTGGACCCAATACCTGTGAGTTATGCCCAGCTGTTGCCACTGTTGGTTCAGAACCTTGTTCTCAAGCTTCGGACTTTGGATCCACCGGATGACGGGTCACCAGACGTTGATCTCAGCACACAGTGCGATTTCCACTCAGGAGCACCGGGGCACCATGTTGAAACATGTAAGGCTCTCAAGAATAAGATTCAAGACCTTATTGACTCAAGGACAATTGGGTTTGTGCCGGGCGACATGAGAGCATCGGGAAAGTTTATCCCGTACCCTGCAGGAGAGGTGAATGATTCCACTCCTTTGCCTGAAGCTGAGAAAGATCTTGAGTATGTCCCGCGACCTTTGGTGACTGAATCGCCTCGCTCGCAGTTTCTACCCGGATCAAGTTCAAGGACGCAAGCGCCTAAACAAGGGACCGTTGCAACGACGACCTCTTACTCCTTGGCGGAAAGAATACCAGCACCAGAATCAAAAGAGGCCTCGCAACCACTTAGAACGAAGGAATGCTCCTTTCCATCCAGTGCCTGTGCGGTATAGCCAGATTCTTCCACAGTTGATTCAGAAGTCTTTGGAGGAACCTAAAGCTCTCAAGCCCGTACCAGAGCCTTACCCTCCAGGGTACAATCTTCATGCTCAGTGTGGTTACCATGGTGAATCTCCAGGGCATTCAACTGAAGATTGCAAGGCTTTTCAGGCGAAAGTGCAACAATTGATCGACAAAGGGTGTATCTCCTTTCCGGATGGAGTTTTGGTTGTGCGTGACAACCTCTCAGCCGTCTGAGCTCGCAGATTCAGAGGGTTATTTCCAGAAGCAGTGGTCCAGACAGGCAGACGTCCTCAGCATTGGCAGTCCTAAGATTTTTTACCATTTGCATTTGTAGTTTCTTTTCTGTTAGTTACTACTTGCTGTTAAACATTGAATGTTTCGAATGGTAATATTAATAAAGTGACTATGCATTTTTTCTGCATTAGTTATGTCGTTGTCACTCATTTACTGCATTGCACTGACACTTGCATTTTATTCACTCCACGTTGTCACTATGATTAGCAAAGATTGGAGGGAGGATGACGAAACTGAATACTCATAACCGATGATCATATTGCTTTCAGATAAAACCTTGCCGATGACGTACAAGGCATTGTTTCAAATTCCCTAAACACCGGAGAGATAAGGAAGAGAATCCCTTGTTAACCACTTCGAGCCGAGAAGTAGAAGTTTCGTTCGGACTTTTTAAACCCTTACATCTTAACCCGGGGCAAGGTAGTTGTCAGTTAGCTTGATCGAGCGTTCAAGTCTTATAGAGGAGTGTTGTCCTTCGAGGACCAATCACATCGTATTCCTCTCCAGAGGTCGTACCTCATCAACCACAATGGTTAAACCTCACCAACCAGGAGTGAAACAGTTATAACCCTTTCGGAGTAATCAAGACAGCCAGTGTCGCACGACTCGTTCCAAAAGAAAAAAAAAGGAATAAGAAAGCCCGCTAAGTAAAAAAGAAAAGCTAGAAAGCAAATACTTAGGCAAAAATCAGGGCATCCCGCTGGACTTCAAAAGAAAAATCGAAAAGAACTCCGAAGAGTCAGTCCAGGCAAAAATTAGGGAATCAAAAAAATGAAAAAGAAAAGATTATAAAAAAGGAAAAATCCTCGAACAAGGACAAAATCGTGCGGACAGAGACACCGAAACGAAAAAGGAGTAACCGTCACTCCGAAACACCTTGTGAATTCTTTAACCAGTTGTTCCCAATGTTCAACACACCTCTCGAAGAGGCGAGCGCTCGAGCAAAGTTAGCTGAACTTTAGGATCGGAGATCATCACGTAGAGGGGGTGGGTACAAATCATAATTTGAGCCAAATATCCTTTGTTTCACGAACCGTGAACCCGACCACGATACAACCCTTAAAAGACCTAATTGAGGCAGGGTTTATTCTGAAAGCGCATTACGGTAAGGTTGAGTAACATTACTCCTGCACGATTTGCTAATCATATCCTTATTGCATTTTTCACTGATCGAATCAGCACTACGTTTGAACTCTTTGGTTCATTCGTCACTCACTAGCATGACACGTAAATGAGTGACAGTACAACATTTTTCGAAATTTGCATGAGCACTGCATTAAAATTACCATTCGTGAATAAACAATTTTAATTGCAGGTCAGTAGCTGATACGGAGGAACTTCAACAGGGAATAGTCAATCAGGACTGAATCGTCAGAGGTCTGGATCAGAATGGTATGCTGCGAAGCCCTATGAATTTGGGGCACTGACTTCCTGTGAGTTTGGAATCAGTTTGTCTGAGGACAAGTCCCGAAGTATCAGTTGATTATGGGGCAGTTTATGCAAGAAGCGGTTGATCGGAAGTGAATCTTCTCGAGGCCCAATCAGGGGCAGTTATCCAGAATTCTTGCGATTTGGGGGCAGATCCCTCCAGTGTTCGATCAGAGCATGTTGAGTCGCTCATCGCTCGTTCAGGGGCAAACTACTTCAGAGATATTTAAGCCAACCATGCTGAGAGTTGATTAGTTGAGGATGAATCCTCCGTTGTGCAGATGTTGGGACAAGCCATCTGAAGGTTGTCTGGTTGCCAGCTGTTTTCTATTCAGATTGGATTATTCCCAAAAGTTGGATTGGGGCAAGTTGAATTGCACTGGGGCAAGTTGTTCAAATGAGTTTGTTCACCCTAGCAAGAATCGAGTATCGGGGAATCGTGTCATTACCCTGCCAAAACCTGAGCCTTCTGAAGAAGCCTTGCTGTCATTGGATTGTTATCCTACAGCCTAACCTGTTACTCGGCTCCATTATTGGTAGTCTGTATTCCCTGTGTCGACGTTGTTGAATCAAGATTGTTTCTCAACAGAGATGTACAGTTTGAGATGGTTTCCCTGTGCAGTTTGAGGACCTGCGGCAAATTGAAATGGCATTTATCCCTTATCAGAGTAGGGTCAAGATTAGCCTCGGTAGGGCGGGATTAATATCCCCGGCAGAGTATGGCCCTCCCAAGCATTGAACGTTGATTAGCCTGATGTGCTATTTTCCCAAGTGGGTTGAGACTGAAGCCTTCCCTGACCAGCAGATTTGGGTTTATTTCCCAAGCAGTGGGACTGATGCAATGTTGTATCCCCACAGAGTCCGAGTTTGACTCCTTTCCCTCCGAGTCTAAGTCATTGACTCATCCCTCAAGCAGAGGTCGACGGTGATTTCCCCCATTGAGTAATCTCCAGAACGGGCAGATTGTGATGTCAGCCAGAGAAGAGTTGTTTCTCAGCAGATTGCTTCATACCCTATAAGGACTTAGGGTGTTCAAAAAAAAGACCGTTCAGGGTTTGTTTTCCTTGGTGATGAGATTCAAGTTCAGTGATCGATTGTTGTCTTCTGCAGATGTCAGAGGTGTTTCCTTGATAGGATCAGTACAGCTCCAACAAAGTCGTACCATGAGCAGTTAGGGATTGATATCCCCAGCAGCGTTGATATACAGATATTCTTCATCAGACTTGATAGTCCAGCAAGTGTTACCCAGAAGGGTCAGTCTCCGTAAGGCGTATGCAAGATTACCCTCAGCAGACCAGGATTGATATCCCCGAGAGGATGGTTCCTCTTCCCAGCATTTATTTTGCTGGGGCATTTCCTTGCATCATTGCATAACAAAAGTGTAGCATTTCCGTTTCGCACGGAGCATTACACTCATCCATGCATTTCCCAGCATGCGCATATTGAAACACGAACCAGGTGGTTAGCTTTTCCCAGGCAGAGATGATTCTCTCTCCCCAAGCAGACGTGTCCTGAAGGAACGTCACCTCATCAGCTGAGTCGCGCGTCGAAGCTCGTATTCTTCTCCAACGCCGGGTCATAAGTGCAGATTTCGTAGAAGTGTTCAAGCGCCGAAGCTCGTATTCTTCCCCAGCACCGGGTCATAAGTGCAGATTTCGTAGAAATGTTCGGGTGCCGAAGCTCGTGTTTTCCCAGTAAAGTCGCCGAAGCAGGATTCTTCCCCCAGCACCGGGTCACAAGTGCAGGATTCGTAGGAAACTGTTCGTACGCCGAAGTATGCAGTAACTGATGGTGCCAGACTGAAGTCTCCAGCGGAATTGAGGTTCCCCACCAGAGCCGTATTCTCTCCCGAAGTCGGACGATTCCCTCTTCCCCAGTAGAGTGTTGGAATAGCTGATGTTGTATCCCTCTGCAGAGTTGTATTCTCCCCCGAAGTAGGATGATTCCTTCTTCCCCAGCGGAATTGAAATTCCTCATCAGAGTCGTACTCTCCAGTGAAGTAGAATAATTTCTCTCTCCCCGGCTGAGTCCGCAGACCCCAGGAGAGCCTAATCCTTGGAAGCAGTTCGGACCATGAGTGGATTTTCCCTAGCAGAGCGTGGTGCAGCTGATGTTGTAATTCCCCCCAGGGTTATACTCTTTCCAGCAAAGCAGAATGGTTTCTCCTTCCCCAGCCGAGTTTGCAGATGTCCAAGAGAGTCGAGTCCTTGGAAGTCGATTAGACCATGTTTAGTTGTTTCCCCAGTGGAGTGTTGAGCAGCTGAAGTTGTTTCCCCACAGAGTTATCATCCCCAGAAGAGTAGCCATGGCGGCCACGCAGTTTATTCTCGCGATCGACATCGCTTTCCTTCAGCAGGTCCAGGTTCTCGTAAAGCTTCATTCCCTGCAGTAATCAACCGAAGTTGTTTCCCCTGCATCAGTCAACGGAAGATCGTTTCCCCAGGCGGAGTCCCAATTGATATTGGCATGCAGTTTTCTCCTCAGCAGGATGATTCCTCTATCTGAGTAGTTCTTCCCCCGTGACAGGAGGACTCCCCCCCGGCATTTATTTTGCTGACGGGATCACATCATTGTGCATGATTGCATAGCATTTAGCATAAACACATAGCATTTCCACCGTGTGGAGCATGGCGCCGAAGCATATGCATAATAAACATGATCTAGGTTGTTACCATTCTTGTTTTACAGGTGTTCCGCCGAAGGATCAGTTGCTCAGGACGATTCCTGACATTCTCCCCAACGAGGTCGCGTGCTCAAGATGATTTTTGAGATCCCCAGCGAAGTATTCAGGTCAAGATGATTCTCGAATCCCTCGGCAGGGCCGTTTGCTTAAGATGATTCTTAAGACCCCAGTGCAGTCTCCAGAGTTGGTTGCTCAAATTGATACTTGGAGTCTCCAGCTAAGATCGCCCAGGATGGTTCCTGAAGCCCCAAGAGAGCCGAGTCCTTGGAAGCTGCTCAAGCCGTGATTGGTTTGTCCCCAGCAAGAGTTGCCCAGGACGATTCTGGAATCCCCAACAGAATGAAATCTCCAGAATGGTCATCAGTTCAAGATGATTCTGAAGGTCCCCGACAGAGATATTTGTTCAAGAAGTCCTCAGCAGAGTTAATTCATCCAGAATGATTTCTGGACCCCCGGAGTAGAGTTGCTTGATAGTTCTCCAGATTCCGCAGCGGCGAAGCGTCATCCCCAGCAGGTTTTCCAACGGCGAAGTTAGAATCTCTCCTGAAGACTCCATGATCGAAGTCTGACTGTGTTAATGAAGCAGTATGACCGACCATGAATTACCAGTTACCGTGTGACCAATTCCCCAATGAAGTTTCTCCACGTTGACGGCGAGGTCAGATGTGTGTTTCCGGCGGCGATGTTGGATGTTTGTTTCGACGGCGAGGTCAGATGATGTTTGTTTCGACGGCGAGGTCAGATTATGTTTGTTTCCGGCGGTGAGGTTGGATGTTTGTTTTGACGGCGAGGTCAGATTATGTTTGTTTCCGGCGGTGAGGTTGGATGTTTGTTTTGACGGCGAGGTCAGATTATGTTTGTTTCCGACGGCGATGTTGGATGTTTGCTTTGACGGCGAGGTCAGATTATGTCTGTTTTGGCGGCGATGTCAGAAGATTATGTTCGACAGCGATGTCAGACTCTTTAAATCCCCGGCAGAGATGATGTTTGTACGACGGCGATGTCGAGTGTCTGAGTGATGTTTGTTTCCGGCGGCGAGGTCAGATTCTGTTTTCCAGCGGTGATGTTGGGTATTTTGATTGTCCGACGGCGATGTCAGATTTAGTTCTCCAGCGGCGATGCGGGGTATTTTGATTGTCCGACGGCGATGTCAGATTTAGTTCTCCAGCGGCGATGCGGGGGTATTTTGATTGTCCGACGGCGATGTCAGATTTAGTTCTCCAGCGGCGATGCGGGGTATTTTGATTGTCCGACGGCGATGTCAGATTTAGTTCTCCAGCGGCGATGCGGGGTATTTTGATTGTCCGACGGCGATGTCAGATTTAGTTCTCCAGCGGCGATGCGGGGTATTTTGATTGTCCGACGGCGATGTCAGATTTAGTTCTCCAGCGGCGATGCGGGGGTATTTTGATTGTCCGACGGCGATGTCAGATTTAGTTCTCCAGCGGCGATGCGGGGGTATTTTGATTGTCCGACGGCGATGTCAGATTTAGTTCTCCAGCGGCGATGCGGGGTATTTTGATTGTCCGACGACGATGTCAGATTTAGTTCTCCAGCGGCGATGCGGGGTATTTTGATTGTCCTACGGCGATGTCAGATTTAGTTCTCCAGCGGCGATGCGGGGTATTTTGATTGTCCGACGGCGATGTCAGATTTAGTTCTCCAGCGGTGATGCGGGGTATTTTGATTGTCCGACGGCGATGTCAGATTTAGTTCTCCAGCGGCGATGCGGGGTATTTTGATTGTCCGACGGCGATGTCAGATTTAGTTCTCCAGCGGTGATGCGGGGTATTTTGATTGTCCGACGGCGATGTCAGATTTAGTTCTCCAGCGGCGATGCGGGGTATTTTGATTGTCCGACGGCGATGTCAGATTTAGTTCTCCAGCGGCGATGCGGGGTATTTTGATTGTCCGACGGCGATGTCAGATTTAGTTCTCCAGCGGTGATGTTGGGTATTTTGATTGTCCGACGGTGATGTCAGATTTAGTTCTCCAGCGGCGATGCGGGGTATTTTGATTGTCCGACGGCGATGTCAGATTTTGTTCTCCAGCGGCGATGCGGGGGTATTTTGGTTGTCCGACGACGATGTTAGGTGGTTTAGTCCTCCAGCGGTGATGTTGGGTGTTTTGGTTGCCTGAAGACGATGTCAGATCAGTATTTCCCCAGCTAGTTGCTGTGCAGCTAGTATTGCAGTATTCGAAGATTTGTTCCCCACAGAGTATCGTGTGCTCGTGCAGTTGGCAAATTTTCGGGTTTACCGGTATTCAACCGTCTCGCACCTTGATTGGCTGAGAGCCGTTCGCTTCTCACCCAGTCAGGTTCAAGCCGTTTGAATAGGGGCAGCTGTTGCACCCAAAATTTGACCAACATTTATTTATCCATCAAGTGTTTGAAGGTTGATACCTTCATCAGAAAGTTCAAGAGATCCTCAGAGAAATTGGTTGAAACCAAGGTTGTGTGTCTCATAACTTGAGAGTTGTGGGTGCTCCCCAGATGATTCTGAGACTATGAGAGTGAACTTGATGCTTTGAGAAAGTTTATGAGATGTCTTGGAAGCCATCATGAAGCCCAGAGAGGTCATTGTGCAAGAATTCAGAAGATTCAACCATGAATGGTAGAATTAGGGTTTTGACTGGGTCAATCCTAGGTCAGCTGATGTTTTGGAGAGGGTTGAGACCTAATCCAAGGGCCATGGGATCATGGAAGGATGTATTGAGATACTATAAGGATGATTCCTAGACCAACTCATCATGATTGAGGAGTTTGAGAAGTTTTAAGCTAGGGTTTCTAAGGATGGACAGTGTAAAATCCCCTAGTTTGATCCCTATCTTCCAGGTAGTTTTAGCTCAAGATGTGATTGTCATATCATCTTCCCCACAACATGAATGTTGTAGAGCTTGTTCTTAGCTTTAATTTGAGTGGTAGAAGTCCTTGATAGGATTTGCAGAGCTCAAGTTATGGTTTTGACAAATTACAGGTCATCTGAGGTATGTGAATCTGGGTCCTTGAAAGTCACCCAACTTGCAGACAACGTTTGCCCTAGTAGGATGATTCCTATGATCTCTTGGTCAACATGAATGTTGAAGATCATCTTCTTAGCTTTCTAGAGAGTACTAGAAGTCCTTGATAGGATTTTTAGAACTCAACTTATGACTTTGACAAGCCAAGGGTATTTTGGTCATTTTGGTGATTATAGGTCATTCTAAGCAAAGGCCATATCTCCAATTTCCAAGCCTCAAATGAAAAACTTCAAAACATCAAAGTTGCTCAAAATTACATTTTGAGTCTAAAAGAGTGGTCATGACATGCTGGAGAAGCTTGTAGCAAGAATTGACAAGAGTTGGTGAAAATAGCCTAAAAAATGAGACATAAGTTAAATGGATCCAAGTTGGAAAATGGAATGAGCAATCTACAAATCCAAAACAGGTCATATGATATATGATTTTGAGTCTAAACAACATTTTGGAAACAATGGTTTAGACACATTTTTGAATTGAGGCCTAAAAATGGGGTTGCTTTGTAATCCTATTGCTTGCATAATAAGGCAACTATGAGAAACTTCACCAAAGGCAAGGAATTGGCTGTTTTTTTTTTCTCATACCACTTCAATATCTCTTGTAAGGAAATTTTAACCTGAATTTGGGGGGCTGTATGCATGAGAAGAGATGGTTCCAAAATGTCATCACATGAGATTTCCGTAACTTTCTAGCACATTCTAGAAGCATCTAGGATCCTCTAATGGATTCTATATATTGAGTGGATCAAGCTGTGATCAGGGGTTGGAAAGATTCAGTTGGAGAATTCAGTGGAGAGAGTGATATTCAAGAATTTCTCCAAGTACAAGCAAGGCTCGAGTTCACCACTACAAGCTCTCATCATCAAAGGTCGTGCAAACAGAAAGGAGGTTGATACTTGAAGATCATTGTGAAGAGGAATCAAGCCCTAAATCGAGCTACATCCATACCTGCCATAGCCAATAAGCAGGTTGGTGTTTTCACTGCCATCTCCTTAATTATGTGTTAGATGATTAGAATTTTAGTGTAGAATTATTAGGTTAGGTTATATGACCATTTTCAGAGAGTTTGAGAGCTTTACATGAAGGTTGATGACAGATCATAGTTTTCTTTCAAGATCAAGAATAGGTTGTGCATTGAGTTTTAATGATCATGGTATAGCTTAATGAAACCAGTGTGATGTCATGAGCATGTTAGTACCATTAGGATTGAGTTTCATAAAGATTGATCACAGTGAAAACAAGTGGTACCCGATACTTCATGCCATCGTGTTTAGGATTCTAGGAAGTTTTAATGAAAACCAAGAGTATGGTTGTATTCCTGGGAGATTGTAGATCAAGTTTGGTTCTTAAAGTTTTTGTTTTCATTAAGAGATGAGAGAGCACGTTGAGGTAGAAGATTCATGCACGAGGCTGTAAAACCTGGAAACCCTAGGTTCATTTGGGGAAGACGATCTCTTGATCGTTGGATTAGATGAGATATTTGACTTCCAAGACTGATCTCACGGCCAGTATTCAAAGACAAAAACGGAGGGAAATGGTAATAGTGAAACGCAGCGTTTCAATTAAAAATCTGACCCCGGGCCTAACATAACTTACTATCCCCACCCCAGTATTGAAGCCCAATGGAAAATGCACTTCAAATTGTTGCTATCTACACCAAACGCGTATCAATTTTCTTTTAATTTTTTTAAATGATTTTTCTGATCACATGGGCTTAGTACACGCTGCTACTTGCACCACCATCCTCTGGCCCACCTTAGAATAACACTAGGCGTAGTTCATTTTCACACCCCCTCCCCATTTATTTTAATCTTTTGATTTTATTCTCTTTTATATTTTCTTGCATTTTCAATAAATCATAGAAAAATGGAAAATTGATATTTTTTTATTCTTGTTTTTTCATTAGGTCAATAATTTTGTGTAGAAAGTTAATAAAAATAAAAATTCCATTTTATATTTAGTTTTATATTTTTAGCATATTTTCCATTTAAATAGCTTTTTAATGAGATTTAGGTGTGTACTTCATTTTGTAGAATTTAGTTTAGGACCTTCCTTAAGCTTTTTGATCCATTATTTTTAGTATGATTAGGTAGTGATCTTAACTCCTTCTGGTTTTTATACCAAGATTTTTAGGATAAAATTTAGTTGGTTTGATTAAATAACATTAGTGTGACAAAATTAGGGTTTTATGAAGCATAGTTGAATTTGAACAATTTTGTTTTAGGCTTTATAGGGCAATTTAGTCTATGGGGAATATATGGGACTTAAGGGTAGTTATTTAGGGCCCCCTAGCATTTATATTAGGATTTAATAGAATAATATACTATTTTTAGTTGATTTTTGAATTGAATGATTGGTTGTGTGGCCTTTAGGGCAAGTTTGTTAGTTTGCTTTGCTTTGGGGTATTCCTTTGATTGGAGGAGCTTGGCATCTCATTATGGAGCTTAGTGGAGCATACTAGAGGATTGGAGGAGGCATGGATTGAAGGCCTGGTTTAGGAGCTTGCTCTCTTTCTGTGAGGTTTGAGACCCTGGAGTCTGAGGGAAGTTCATGGTACTTTCCTGAGGAAGGCACTATGGATGTCTTTCATTCTTTCTTCTCACCTCTTTCCCAAGTATCCAATGATGTTGGAGCCTTCATGTGAGTTTAGTTTCTCCTGAGGAGGAATGTAAACTGATCATAGTTGTTGAGCCACATGGATATGATTCCTAAGTGGAAGCCCCCTAGTACTTTCCTGAGGAAGGCATTATGGGTCTGTTCACTTAGTTCCCTTAGTTCACGTAGGATTTCCCAAGTATCCAATGATGTTGGAGCCTTCATGTGAGTTTAGTTTCTCCTGAGGAGGAATGTAAACTGATCACAGTTGTTGAGCCACATGGGATATGATTCCTAAGTGGAAGCCCCCTAGTACTTTCCTAAAGAAGGCACTATGGGTCTGTTCACTTAGTTCCCTTAGTTCATGTAGGATTTCTCAAGTATCCAATGATGTTGGAGCCTTCATGTGAGTTTAGTTTCTCCTGAGGAGGAACGTAAACCGATCACAGTTGTTGAGCCACATGGGATATGAGTCCTAAGTATAAGCCTCCTAGTGCTTTCCTGAGGAAGGCACTATGAGTCTGCCTACTTAGCTCCCTTTCTTTGGTAAGCTTGTTTTGAAGCTTGAAGACTGGGATTGATTTCTTTTGATTAGGGTTTTGCTTTAGGGATTTGCTTAGAGGTAGATTAGGGTTTTGTTTTTAGGGTTAGGATTAGGGAGAGCTTAGATGTAGATAATTTCTTTCTCAAACATGGATGGTATTTCATTTCTTTTATCTGTATGACTGCAGTTTACTATTTATTGCTTGATAGCATGTTGTTTATTTTTCAGTATGATTACTGTTATTTCATGACTGGCTTGAGGTCGAGACGAGCTTGTGGAGGCTGAAGCCCCACACACATTTCCTCCCTCACTTGCATTGCATGCATTTTACTGTTAAGCTGATGCTTTGTCTGTTTTGGTGTATCATTGACATGACCCCATAGGACTCTCATTTCCTTTGATAAGGATTTGATGATAGACTTTTAGGTTGAAACCTATGCATGACAACTTCTAGGAGTTCCCTGTTCAAACCTCAACCATAGGATGAATCCATGGCATGATAACAGTAGGACTTGATAGTCTCCCCCCTAGTTGGGCCTGTTCTCTTCTCATCTCAAAACAGTTTAAGATACTGTAATCATGAATGATTTCTTTCGTACGTTACGAGCCTTAAGCTATCTGAGAAAGGATGGTGGGAGAGCTTCTTTTCCACAGTCTGGATGTTTAGTATGGTACCCTTTGGGTGACATGCGACGCATTCACTCTCAGGTCATAGTCTCTAGTGCGGTTGAAATCGCAAACACAATAAAAAACACTTCTTTCAAAACAGGAAATAAACCGTAGTTTCCCAAACTACGTGAGCTCTGATCTCTCATGCCTGTTGAGAGTACGTAGGCACAAGATGGCGAAGTCTTGGCGAGCTACCTTCCCCCATAACCCTTCGTAGGCCGAACTACGTTGACTCTGATTTCTCATTCTCTGATGAGAATACGTAGGCATAAAGTGCGACGCTTTGCCGAGTCATTTTTCTTTTCTTTTTCAGCCAGCCTTGATAGGTAGATAGAATAAAACCAACCCGTCCATGTAAACAAACAAGCGAGGATCCCGTCGAGTACGACGGACGTGAGGGGTGCTAATACCTTCCCCTTGCGTAACCGACTCTCGAACCCAGACAATGGTTGCGATGACCTTGTCTTATCCTTTTTCGTCAGGTTTTTCCGATCGTTTCCTTTCCCGCTCTGAGGGATAAATAACGAAAGGTGGCGACTCTTCTGTCATGCCAGCACCTTATTTTCGCGAAAGCGACAAACGTGCTATGAAGACTCTTTTTCATGACATGATGCACAAAGAGATCGAGGTTTATGTTGATGATATGATTGCCAAATCCTAGACGGAGGAAGAGCATTTGGTTAATCTGCTGAAACTTTTCAAAAGACTTAGGAAGTTCAGGTTGAGACTGAACCCTAACAAGTGCACCTTCGGGGTGAGATCGGGTAAACTACTGGAGTTTATTGTGAGCGAAAAGGGAATAGAGGTTGATCCTGCAAAGATAAAAGCTATACAAGAAATGCCGACGCCTAAAATAGAAAAAGAAGTGTGTGGGTTTTTAGGGAGGTTGAACTACATTGCTCGGTTCATATCTCACCTAACTGCGACATGCGAGCCGTTATTCAAGTTGTTGAAAAAGGATCAGGTGTTGACCTGGAATGAAAATTGTCAAAAGGCGTTCGACAAGATAAAAGAATACTTGCAGGAACCTCCTGTTTTAATACCCCCAGTGATCGGGAGACCTTTGATTATGTATTTGAAGGTTCTTGAGGAAAGTATGGGTTGTGTTCTCGGTCAACACGGCGAGACCGGACGTAAAGAGCATGCTATATACTATTTGAGTAAGAAGTTTACCGACTGTGAGTCCAGATATTCAATGCTCGAGAAGACGTGTTGTGCACTAGCCTGGGCCGCCAAACGTTTGAGGCAATACATGCTGAATCATACAACCCTGCTAATTTCAAAAATGGATCCAATCAAATACGTGTTTGAGAAGCAAGCACTCTCCGGAAGAATTGCCCGATGGCAGATGGTGTTAACAGAATACGATATCCAATATGTCTCGCAAAAGGCTATTAAAGGTAGCGTTCTGTCAGAGTACCTTGCGGAGCCAGCCTGTTGAGGACTACCAGTCGAGGAGGTTTGATTTTCCTGACGAGGATATCATGTACCTGAAAATGAAAGATTGTGAAGCACCGTTGCCAGAAGAAGGACCAGGGTTGGGTTCCAATTGGCAGTTGATATTTGACGGAGCTGTGAATTCCTATGGTAGCGGAATAGGCGCAATTATCACCACTCCTCAGGGGTCGCACATCCCATTTACTGCCCGATTGACTTTTCCCGTTACCAATAATGAGGCTGAATATGAGGCTTGCATCATGGGTCTGGAAAAAGCTATTGATTTGCGAATCAAGAACCTGGATGTATACGGAGACTCAGCTCTAGTGGTGAATCAGATTAAAGGAGAATGGGAGACACGTCAGCCCAATTTGATACCATATATGAATTATGCAAGGAGATTGTTGCCTTTCTTTGACAAGGTGGAATTGCATCACGTGCCACGAGCAGAAAATCAAATGGCTGACGCCCTGGTGACATTGGCTTCAATGTATAAAGTTAACTTCTGGAACGAGGCTCCCCGGATTGTTATCTCTCGGCTCGATAGGCCTGCATTCATATTTTCCATTGACGAGGCTCCCGATGGTAAACCCTGGTACTTTGACATCCAGAATTTCCTGAAGAACAAGGAATATCCGGCTGGGGCATCAAGTCGAGATCAAAAGACTCTTAGGAGATTGGCTGACAATTTCTATCTGAATCCTGACGGTGTCCTATACAAAAGAAACCACGACTTGGTGTTGCTATGCTGTGTAGATGAGAAAGAGGCGAAGTTGCTCATGGAAGAGATACATGAGGGTACATTTGGTACACATGCGGGCGGACATGCTATGACGGAAAAACTGCTGCGGGCAGGTTACTATTGGTTGACTAGGAAACAGATTGTTTCAAGTTTACAAAAAGGTGTCATAAATGCCAGATTTATGCGGACAAAATCCATATACCTCCAAGTCCTCTGAATGTGATGTCATCACCGTGGCCATTCTCGATGTGGGGGATTGATATGATTGGCAAGATCGAGCCTACGGCATCAAACGGACACCGGTTCATTTTGGTGGCAATCGATTACTTCACCAAATGGGTGGAAGCAGCTTCATATGCCAATGTCACCAAACAAGTGGTAGCCAGATTTATCAAATGAGATATTATCTGCAGATATGGAATCCCTGAGCGGATTATCACCGACAACGGTTCGAATTTGAATAATAAAATGATGAAAGAGCTATGTCAGAATTTTAAGATTGAGCATCACAGCTCTTCTCCTTACCGGCCCAAGATGAATGGCGTTGTCGAAGCGGCCAATAAGAATATAAAGAAGATTGTTCAGAAGATGGTTGTAACGTATAAGGACTGGCACAAGATGCTACCTTTTGCTTTGCACGGTTATCGTACGATGGTACGCACATCAACCGGGGCAACCCCTTTCTCATTGGTATACGGGATGGAGGCGGTGTTACCGTTGGAAGTTGAGATTCCTTCCCTGAGGGTTTTACGTGATGTCTAACTCGACGAGGCAGAATGGGTTAAAGATAGACTGAATCAGCTCAGCTTAATGGATGAGAAGAGACCGACTTCTCTAGCATACGGTCGGTTGTATCAGAGCCGGATGAAGAAAGCTTACAACAAGAAGGTATGCCCTCGAAGCTTCCAGACGGGCGATCTTGTTTTGAAAAAGATTCTCCCACCATAAACAGATCACAGGGGCAAGTGGACTCCCAACTACGAAGGTCCCTATGTTGTCATAAAATTCTTCTCTAGAGGAGCCTTGTTACTATCCACCATGGATGGTGAAGACTTTACGTCTCCTGTGAATTTGGACGCAGTTAAAAAAATACTTTGCTTGAAAGTGACCCGCTGGACAGTAAAAAGAGAGTCCAGGCAAAAATGGGGCATCCCGGCGAACCATAAAAAATGAATAAAAGGTTCGGGAAAAAATTAGGGATAAAATTGAAAAGATGTACACCCGCGAAGTCGAAAACCTGAAAAGGGAGACTTCGGCAAAAAAGGGTATCCCGGTGAATTGAAAACCCGCAAAGGGCGGTTCACGCAAAAGTTAGGGGTTGAAAAAGCAAATGACTGCGGTCCGGATTTGATACGGCATTGCTTAGTGGTTTGGGAGTACCTGGGGGCCGTCTATCCAAAAACAATCTCTTCCAAAGATCGAGTGCCGGGAAAGCGCAGAGTCAGGCGAGTCATAGGAGGATCAGCTCATGGTGTTTGTCTGTGCCACGTTGCCGACATGTGTACAAATATTGTTTTGTATTTTCTTTATGCTTCTTGTGCATATATTTATGTGTGGTTGTGCGTAACTTCCTCTTTTCAGGAGTTGCATCCAGTGTACAAAACTTTGCCTATTCAGAGGCCCATTATCAATAAAACATGTTATTCAGTACTTGATTCTTGTTCTTTACTGTTTTGTTTGTGAAAGACGCCAATGTTTTTGATAAACTTGCACTTGCATAATCTTGCTGGCCCTTGCCAATAATTGCTAAAACATCGAATTGACTGAAGTAATGTCACAGATGCTAACCCGGATAGATTCTGTTGTAGGCCTGTTTTGTCTTGTTTGTGTTTTGCAGGATTCTTACCTTTGGAGCAAATGGTCAGGAATTGTATTCCCCAGCCAAGGTCGCTTGACGTAAGACCTGATTCCCGTTGATGTCATTTCTCAGCTAGTCGCGGCTTATCCCCCCGAGATTTGAAATGACATTTATTCCTTCCCGAAGCAGGGAATTATTTTCCCTAGGAGAGTGTCCTCATGGAAAGCCGTCCATAGGATTAATCCCCAGCAAGTCAAAATCAATGTCCCCTGCAGAGGTTGCGCTCCTCGGCGAATCGAAGATGTGCACGTTCAATCTCCAGCATGGGAGATTCCCGCAATAGTTAACCAAGTGGTTGGTTCGAAAGGTTTATATCCGCGAAGGATGGTTTTCTTACTCCCCAGAGGTCGTCATGCCATTGACAGGATGTTGATCCTCAGCAGAGTCCGAGGTTCCGAGTTTGTAAACTGTGCCCAGACAGTGTGCTTTTCCTAGAAGTGTCGCTTCTTTCCCCAGATGAGTTGGTTCACCAGCAGGGTGGTTTGTTCTTTCCTCCCAGTGGAAATTGGTGTTTAATCTCTCCCCGGTAGAGATGTTTGTGTTTCTGGCATTTATTTCGCCAGGATATTTTGTGATACTTGTTCTCCCCAGCGGAGTTGGCTTTATCCTCAGCATTCATGTTGTTGAGACATCATTATCAGAATGGCCCCAGTGGCTTGAGCCTGCATTTGCATTTGCATATGTCGTCATAGTTGCATCTACTCAAACACGTAGCATGTCCATGCCGTACGGAGCATTACGCTATTTTCAAACATATGCATTTTGAAACATAAATCGGGCTGGTTAACCTTTGTGCTTGTAGGTGTGTTTTCTCAACAGGAGTATGGAGTTCTAGCTCAGATCTATTACCAGGTATTCGAGGTCTCGCCGTGAGACGTGTGATGATACGGTTCATCTTTCTATTTTCCCCCACAGAGTTACTTGGTTAAGTTTCTCTTTGTCCCCGAGCAGAGTTATTCATGTAAATTTCTCTTGTCTTCCCCGCCAGAGTTTCTTGTTGAAGTTTCTCTTATCCGGCTAGCGGATTATTTTCTTCAAATTTGCTGTTACATCAGCGTCAAAGGGTTTTATGAATCAAAATCTCAAAATAGTGTCGTTGGTTATTGAAACAGGCGTCCGGCAGTTTGGTTTCCAAATAGCCCCGTGGAGTCCTCCTCAAAGTCGCTGTCACGTCGGTGCTAAAAAGTTTGTGGGTTGGGACCGATGGAGTTAGCTACTGCAGAGATAAAAAAAAGAAGAGAAACGGTATGCGGAGTATCCTCCCGTATGGATAAACGGATACATTTCCCTACTGGTTGACAGAAGGATTCCCCCGGAAGTCATTAAAATTTTATTGCCTATGTTGATAGGAGTTCCTCGTGTCGACGAGATATGTGTCCTGACGTGGACAATTTATTCTTGTATTGACGGGATTTCTTCGTGCTAGCGAAGTGGGTGTCCTAACATGGACAGATTTATTTTCTCGTATTGACGAGATGTGCTAGTCCTAACGTGGACAGATTTGATTTCTCCGTATTGATGGAATGTGAAGTCCTGACGTGGACAAAATTGATTACCCTTCGTGGACCATTTATCCCCAGCATATATCGTCCTTCGTATCAGCGAAATGTGAGTCCTGACGGGGACAAATTTATCTTTCTTCGTGATTGGCGAAGCATGAGTCCTGACGTGGACAAGTTTTATTTCCTCAGCGGGTCAAAGATGCGTGAGTCCTGACGTGGACGAATTTATCTCTCTTCGTGTCGACGAAACAGTGTCCTGACGTGGACAATTTACTCCCATGCTGATAGTATTTTCTTGTGATGACGAGACGGTGTCCTGACGTGGACAAATCAAGACGAAATGTGAGTCCTAACGTGGACAGTTTATTCCTAACGTGGACAGTTTATTCCTAACGTGGACAGTTTATTTCTAATGTGGACGATTTATTCCTAACGTGGATGATTTATTCCTATGTTGATAGGATCCCCTCGTGCTGACGAAATGCAGACGAGTCATCCCCAACGAAGTCGCCGGGATTTTTCCGTGTTGACGGCAGGTGGAGTCCTGATGTGGACAATTTAGGTTGAGATTTCTTCGTGTTGACGAAACAGGCGTCCTAACGTGGACAAAGTTTTATTCATGTGTTGTTGAGATGTGAGTCCTGACGTGGACAAATTTGTACTTATTCGTGATTTGACGAAATTTGGGAATGTGGACAAGGTTACTCCTGTGGTGACAGAATCTCTATTCGTGGCGACGAATTTGTTTCCCTTCTTGTGTTGACAAGGTTGGTCCAGTTGTGGACGGAGGTGTTTTGCAAAAGTTGTTCGGTACCTGTGGCGTTACGCAGGTAGTTGAAGTTGAAATCAGAATTATTATCAGACGTTTGATCAGTTGTTGCCGTATCAACCAGATTCAGATAGGGGATGCGGTCCCCCAAGCAGTGCAATGTATTTCTGCGGTTGGCAAATTTCCGGGTTCCTTGGTATTCAACCGTCTCGTACCTAGATTGTTTGAAGGCCGTTCGCTCTTCACCCAGTCGGGTCCAAGCCGTTTGAATAGGGGCAGTTGTTGCACCCCAAAATTTGCTCAACCTTTTCTTGCCTGGTTTATGTTCATTGCATTTCATTAGCATAGTTACATCATGTACATAGTCTAATCATTTGCATATCATAGCATAGCATGCCTCCAACAAGGGATCAAGGGTGTCTATCAAGAGAAGAGCCTAGCAAGAGGTCTTATCCAAGTTTGAGAAGTCATCCAAGCCATCAAGAAGAGATTTGAAGTCTTGAGAAGCTTGAATGCCTATATGTGGGTTTTGCTCCTATCTTGAGGAATGTTGAGAATCATCAGTGGGATGAGAAGCATGGATTGTGAATTTGAGGTGTGTATGGATCTCATGGGATTCCTAGAGAGCCCTATTGAAGCTGAGGCAAGTCATTGATTCAAGTATGAGAGCCACAGTTGAGGTGCAGTCAACTAGGGTTTCATCTGGGTCAACTCTAATTCAATTGAGCAATTGGAGAGCATTAAAGCCTACTTTGAGGTCAGGGGATTCATGGATTGGTATGTTGATGCATGTGTGGTGTGGTGCCAAGATTAAGCAAAGAAAGATCAAGAATGTGGGAAGTTGCTAAATTAGGGGTTTCAGTGTAAAATCCCCTATTTAGTGCCTAACTTCAAAGCCACATAAGTCAAAATATAAGTTTCAAATGGATCTTTGGCCAACATGAAACTTGTATAGTATCTCAATAAATTTAATTTGAGTACTAAAAGTCCTCAAGGGGATTTAGAGAGCTCAAGTTATGGTCTTTGCAAATTACAGGTCATTAGAGGACACTGAAACTTATCTGTGAAAGTCACTTGACTTCCAAGCTACTTTTGCCCTTCAAGGAATTTTCAAATGGATTCTTGGACAACAGGAGAGTTGTAGATATTGATCTTAGATTTCCATAGAGTACTAGAATTTCTCAAGGGGATGTATAGAACTCAAGTTATGATCTTGGCAATCCAGGGGTATTTTGGGTATTGGTGATTATAGGTCATTCTCAAGCATGGGTCCAAATCTCCAACTTAGGGGCCTCAAATGGAAAATTGTTCAACTAGAAAGTTGCTCAAAATTGGTTTTTAACCTTGACCATGCATCAAGGAGGCTTTGAATTGGCTCATAGGAGAAGTTGGTTTGAAATGGCTTTGAAATGAAGAAATTAAAGTCATTTAAAAGGCAAAAATGTGATTTCTTGATTTTATGGCCAAACCAAGCAATGTTATATACCAAATTGATCAGAAAAGACATTTTAAAGATGATGACATTGCCACATTTTGGATTTGAGGTCATTTTCACATGGTTCCCTTTTGTTACTTAAGATGGAAGTAACATAACCATCACACTCCATAAGATCAAAAACAAGGAGAATGCACATCCAATTCATTTCTAAATGTCATAAGGTGAGAATTTCAGGTGAAATTGGAAGCTGAAACAGAGCAAGGCATGACTTTGGCATGTGAGATTTTCAAGGGATATGAGAAATTGAATTTCTCATTCAGTTAGTTACAGAAGGTTCTGGAGGTTTCTAATCACTTCTATATATTGTATGCAACTGATCCAGATCATTTTTTGGGCCAGCATTGGAGAGAATCAAGGGAGAGCGTTTGAAAATTTCATCATTGCATCAAGAATCAGTTTTGAGGATTAAGGAGAATTCAGTGCAAATTGATCATTGGAATAACTTGGGAAGTGGTTCTTGAGTGATTCTGCAAAAGATTGGAGGTTGATTCAAGCAAAATCCTCATTGTTCATCATTTCAAACCAGGTCTGCAACTTTCTTCCCTTAGCTTAATTCATAGGGAGATGCATAGAAATTGTTATGTGGTTAGGTTAGGGGTGGTGCTTAGATGGATTTCAGTCCAAGAATTGAGCAATTCGTGACATTTTGAGTGTGATACCATTTTCTGTTGAAGCTTATAACTTGAGATTCTTGAGGTATTAATGGTGTTTGGATAGCAAGTTTTAATCAGTGAAGAGTGTAGTTCATGTTAGTGCCTTTAATTTCAAGAATCGTGACAATTGAAGTTGGATGAATTTTCTGCAACTAGGATCGGAATTGGAGTTAGAGGGAAAATCAATAAAAATGGAGGTCATTTTTAGACTCAGGGGATAATTTTAAGTGGGATAGGGTGTTTCATTTCTGTGTGTGATGCGTTTTTGGGATTGCCTCGCCGGAGAAGACGGTGGCGCAAAGCTCAGGCCACCGTCTGAGTTTCTCCCTCCCTTTTCAAATGTTTTGGGGACGATGAACCAAAACCCTAGGATCTTAGTTTGACCCTTGACTGAAGCTTAATCCAATGGCCACGATTGCAAGTTGAGTTCTGAAGGGATTGAATTTTATCAAAACGCTCTGTTTCATTTAAACATTATTGGGTGGGCTTAAGTAGTTCTTGCTATCCACACCCCACCTTGGGCCCAATTGGAGATGACAACGTGAATCCTTTGCTATTCAGCACACACCATTTTTCCATTTCCATTTGATTTTCTGATTATCTTTTAATCCTTTTCATATAGTTTAGGAATTAATTCACCATAAATAGAAAAATAAACATTTTTAGGCTAGGTTTTTTCCCCCTGACTCCTTAAAGAGTCTAGAATTTTATAGGATTAATAGTTTCATAATTCATGCATTTTATATTTTAATTGCATTTTTGGCATTTT
>OZ012739.1:39983108-40029020 GCA_963859935.3 Lathyrus sativus
GACTTGCCTTAGATCTAAACACATGAGTATTCTTTTCAGAGCTCGTGTGTTTAATATCATTTAAATGACCAAATTTAAAATTAGAGTATAAAGGAGTTATCTTAATAATCAGATCATCTACAGGTATTGGTCTTACATCTTTTTCAAGAGAAGAAGATTGAAATCCAATTCCCTTTCTTTTATTCCTACTAACTCCATAGATCATAGAAGCCATCTTGCTTCTGTCTATGCTTTTAGTGAGGAACCTCTGAAAACTAGAGTCATATTTTTCCAAAATATTTTCAGATGACTTAGCTTCAGAGTCAGATTCTTGTTGAACAATTTCCAAATCATTTTTTATTTTTAAATTTATTTCTCTCTGCTCAACAAGTTCTGTTTTCAGATTATCAATCTCAGATTCAAGATTGCTTTTCAGCTTCTTGTTCTTGAGTTTGATATTATTGTAGCTTTTCAAGACTTCAGATAACACCTTTATAAGTTCATCTTTGGTAAGTTTGGACATTACCTCTTCAGCATCAGAGTCGGAGTCTGACTCGGATTCAGATGATAATTCTTCATTCTGATCTTCTATTCCAGCCATTAATGCCATGTTGGCACACTCTTCTTCTGCTTCAGATTCAGATTCAGATTCATCTGAATCATCCCAAGTTGCCATAAGAACCTTTTTCTTTTTATCAAACTTTCTCTTGGGTTTCTCCTTGAGAAGTTTGGGGCAGTCATTTTTGTAGTGCCCAGGTTCCTTGCATTCATAGCATGTGACCTCTTTCTTTCCAGATCTTCTGTGTCCAGAAGATTCCTTCCTGTGGTCAGCTTTCCTGAAGTTGTTAATCTTCCTTCCCTTGTGCTTCCAGAGCTTGTTGATTCTTCTGGAAAGCATGGACAGTTCATCTTCTTCTTCAGAAGACGATTCTTCAGAACTTTCTTCTTTTACCTGCAAAGCTTTAACAGGTTTGTTAGATTTTAAAGCTATGGATTTACCTTTATCTTTCTTCTGGGGCTCATCTTCCTCCAACTCTATTTCATGACTTCTCAAGGAACTGATAAGTTCTTCTAAGGAGATCTTATTAAGATCTTTTGCCATCTTCAGTGCAGTCACCATTGGTCTCCATCTGGTGGGAAGACTTCTGATGATCTTCTTGACATGATCTGATGTTGAGTAGCCCTTATCCAGAACTTTCAGACCAGCAGTAAGAATCTGAAATCTAGAAAACATAGTTTCTACATTTTCAGACTCTTCCATTTTAAATGCCTCATACTTCTGTATGAGCGCCAGCGCCTTGGTCTCTTTAACCTGAGAATTTCCCTCATGAGTCATTTTGAGTGACTCAAACATGTCATGAGCAGTATCTCTGTTTGTAATCTTCTCATACTCAGTATGAGAGATTGCATTAAGCAATATAGTTCTGGCTTTGTGGTGATTCTTGAAATCTCTTTTCTGTACTTCAGTCATTGACTTTCTATCAATCTTTTTGCCATCCTCATCAGTAGGATGTTTATATCCATCAATGACCATATCCCAAAGATCAGCATCATACCCGAGGAAAAAACTTTCTATTCTATCTTTCCAATAGTCAAATTTTTCCCCATCAAACATGGGTGGCTTGGTACTGATCCTATCTCCTTCATATTTGTTGTTGCAAGTTGATGTAGCTGTTTCCATAATGACAACAACACAAATATCAAAGTATCTTTCTCACAGGATCTTTAACTGTCACGGTTAAGTGGAGCACACGCAGAACCGGAGCTCTGATGCCAACTGAAGGTGAGAAAATTACTTAGAAGGGGGGGGGGGGGGGTTGAATAAGTAAGACTAAAAATCAAAGATTAGAACACATATATTTTTATCCTGGTTCGTTGAAAACAACTAGTCCAGTCCACCCTCTCAAGAGTGATTTGCCTTTCTCTGTCAAGGACTTAATCCACTATTTTAATCAAACAGATTACAAATAGCAACACCTAAAAACAACCGTTCTTAGTCTTCTCAAGAGCAGCTGATCCCAACTGGATCCTCTTAAGGAAAACCTTTTACAAGCAATGTAAAACTTATACAAGAGTAAGAATGCTTCTAATAAGCTGTTATCACAACAGTGATATTTCTCTTAAGTTAAGAATAAAGATAAAGCAAAGTAATATGATAAAGAGCTTTTTGAGATTTGCTTTGAGGAGTGATTTTGCTAGAGATTCGATTACTGAAGAAGATGGAGTGGACTTCTTTATATAGGCACTAAGATCCAAGAAGTCTTGTTACGTTGAAGGCTGTGCAGAAAAGCCTAGAGCCTTTTGTCTTCACATTGGAGGCTGTGCTGAAACAGGCCTGATGCTTTTTGTCTTCACTTGCAGAATACTTTCCTCAGAATGGAATGCACAGATAAAACCTTTTTGTCTGTGTCCTTGTGTCTAGCACAAAATAGGAAAGAGCTGTTGAGAAAGACCAACGTACATATTTACATCTTCTTCAAAGTAAGTTCAGCTTTCAACATAAGAATCTGAATCTTCAGAGTCTTCTGATAACGGATCATCTGGATCTTCAGAGCCTTGAAAGTTCTTCAGATAGAGCTGAATCAGAGTATGTGCAGCTTGTGTGCTTGAGCGTGTAAATCCTTCAGAGCAGAGTCTTCTATGCTTTAGAGGCTTCTTCTTCAGAATCTTCAAGAGACAGTAGTCAGATTCTTCTGGGAGCAATGTTCAGATCTTCACTTTAAGATGCTCTTGAACTTATGAAGTCTTTCATACAAACAATGTTCAGATGCAATTTTGCTTTCTTAAGATAATTTACTTTAGTGCCTGTAGCATACAATCTAGAACACGTTTAGAGTATATAATTCTTGAATACAAAATTTATAATTGTTATCATCAAAACATAGAGATATAACTAAGACACAATCTGTGCTCTTACATGCTTCAGCCAAACCCTTCCAACTGCGAACCTGAGAGGGTTCCAAACCCATATACCATTCGAGCGATGGCCTTGACAGGCTATCCTGGAAAAAGTGCATGAGCATCTTCTCATCATTTGAATAGGCTGACATTTTTCTGTAGTATGAACGTATGTGCACCTTTGGGAAAGTGACACCTTTGTATTTATCGAAGGTAGGAACTTTGAACTTGTACGACACTCGTAAATCAGGGATCAACCCTAAATTGGCCATGTTGAGCCCCATGGAGTCCTGATTTGTTATGTTCCTCATCTGTTCCTCCAGCATTCTGAATCTACAATCAACTTCGGCAGGCAACTCAGCGCCTACATCCCTCATAGAGAACACGTTGTCCTGATGATCTTCATTCCATCATTGGTCCCCATTGCCATACCCTGCGTAGGCACCCTCCGGACCATAGATGTTTCGATTGACGGTGTAACCATAACCAACGTTACCCAGACCATGGTTAGAAGTACCAGGTCCAAACCCAGCATTATGAGTATCATTACCACAACCCAAGTTAACAGTATTACCAAGACCTGCATTACCAGCATTACCCAAACCTGCATTACCAGTAGCATTACCCTGACCAGCGTGGCAGACGCCAATATCACCACCATTCCCGGCCCCTGCAGTAGTTGGGGTGCATCCGGTAGGCACAGCGGTGGCGTTAGGAATCTCTGTATCGTTGCGGGGAGTATTAGCAGCAATACCTCCGTGAAGAACTCCATTAAGATCAACCCTAGCTACCAGGGGCTGGACCATTATTCTCAGTTGCTCCTGTCCTTGAGCCATACCTTGCATGACTTCCATGAGCTGAGTCATGCGCTCCCTCATCTCTTGCATCTCAATCTGAACGTGATCCATGGCTTTCTTGAGATTGTTTCTAGTAGGATACCGGTGAAGTCTCTAGTCAGCAATCCTGAAACAACTCTGAAAAGACAACAGAACATAAGAACGAGGCTTAAGAAGGTACCTGCAAATGCAAAGAAGAGTATGCAAAACTGCTAAAAATGCATATGAAATATTTCCCTTGATTCTAGTTCCGGGTGAAACGCATGACAATGGAAACCCCTCAGACAGCAGTAGTAGAAAACTCCTCATATACAGATGGAATACCACATAGGTAGTTACAAGCACAAGTATCTGAACATGAATGACGGCAAGCGAGATAGCTAGAATCAAAGGGAATATGCACCTGCAATGTTAATGCAATGTCATGTAATCAATGCAGATGAGAAATGCAAAAATGCAAGGATGCTATAGGGGACCAAGGTAGCTGTGCTGTGCTGTAGCAATAATAATCAGAAGCTGATTGTGCTGTAACTTGAGAATAACCAGAGCTTCGCCTTTGCATAACATATATCACTGCATGACATAGATCACTGATACTGAAGACCTCTGATATCAAACCCAAAAGTTCACACTGTAGAGAAAACCGGGTGATATGGAGCTATGGTTTCCTGCATAACCCAATCCCTCTCACAGGTATGGACCTATCCACTGATAAGGTACGACATCCTATGCGTTCATCAGCGTCACAGACTTTCAAGAGCGATGATACGATACCCAGAAGGTGTGGCATCATCATTTCTTGAAGCGGCCTCACTTAGCTGAATCCTAAATGATCGGTCCCCAGAGTCGACAATCCTCCAAACCAACAACCCCTCAAGCCCAAAGGGCTGGAAAAGAAGTCAACCGGGAGAATATCGTCTGAGCGTGGATTTCGTGAGACACTAGTACCTGCAAAGCAAGCACGCACCCACTACTTTCCACAACTAATGCTAGGTACACTCAAGCCTGGGTCTGGCTTAACACTCATCAGAATCAATCCCCTCCCACAACAGCACAATAAGGATATAATATAATGCTGAAAATAAACTGCGGGGAAATAAAATGCGGGAAAGTAAAGCTAAGGTACAACAGGTATGTACAAAACCCACAAGATAAACAAACAAGCACTAGGACTGAATCGCATAAGGGGCGTTGGATCCCCAGTAGAGTCGCCAGCTGCTGGGGATGACCCAGACAGCTAGGAGGAAAAACCTAAGGCGAGACTCGCATAGGGAAACATCGTAGTCCCTAGCAGAGTCTCCAGTTGTCGCTACTCCGAAAATCGGCGCCGGAATAACAGAAGAGTCGCCACCGTGCGTTATTTATCCCAAAGGAGGGAAAGGAAACTCTCAGAGAAAACCTAACGAAAAGAGGGAAAAGGGATGGTCATCGCAACCATGTCCTGGATTTGGGAGTCGGTTACGCAAGGGGAAGGTATTGGCACCCCTCACGTCCATCGTACTCGATGGGATCCACGCTTAATTGTCTATCTATAAAGGGTTTGATTAATACTATCTACGCTAAGGGCTTAAGGACAAAAGAAAAGAAAAGTGACTTGGCAGAACACAGCAGTTCTATGCCTACGTATTCCCGTCTGGAACGAGAAATCAGAGTCAACGTAGTTCGCCTAATTACGGGTAAAAAGGGGAAAGTTTGCTCGCCAAGATATCGCATCTCGTGCCTACGTACTTTCATTTGGTATGAAAGATCAGAGCAAACGTAGTTCGGGCTAACTAGACCACAGGTTTGGTTTAAGTTGTTTTTAACCCGAGTAGGGTTAACAATCGGTTCTAGCAGTTTGGTGTATGCAGCTCGACCATTGGAGACTTAGGCGTTACCGTTTGCGAGAGAGCCGAGAGTTAACAAAACTCTCATTACGAAAATGGTTTTCCTGATTAAGGTCCAAGAGGACAGAAAGAAGTTGAATGTTTGTTTTGTATCTTTTAAGAAGAAGTGTCTCGAGTTTTGTTTGTAACTCGTGACGCGCTAAAGACTTGGACTTAAGAGTGAATGCGTTGCATGTCACCCAAAGGGTGCCACACTAAACATTCAAGTTATGTGAGGGAAACCCTCCCACAACTCTTTCTCAAGTAGCTTAAGGCTTGTAGCGCACGACACGTGTTATCCTTTATTAAGTATTTTCGAATGTTTGAAGAAAGGAAGAGAAAGAGACTCTCTAAAGGAAACTACACAGCCCTAAATATTATCATGCAATGTTCGTCCTATGGTTGAAGTTTGCAAAGGGGAAGACTACCCTAATGTTTTCATACATGGTTGCAAAGCCTAGCGTCTATCACATTCTACCTTGAACAAGGAAGAATGGAGATCCTAAGGGAAAGGCAAAGGAAGCAACAGAAAACAGATGAAATAAACAGCATACAGGAAATGCAGATTCATAACAGTAAACATGGAATGCAAGTGAGGGAGCAAGTCATCTCAACCTCAAGCCCATAATGAATGGAAGGTGGCCTATGCTAAACATGCAATCTTGGCCACAAGTGATTACAAAGTGATGCGAGACAATAAAACCTACGAATGACGTACGCATATCACAATTTGGAATCATAACGCGCTATCATGGAAGTATGGAACCTAATGGGAAATTATGTATGATAAAACCAGCCAATCAATGATCTACACATCCTAATAATGTCTATAATAAGCAATAGGAACCCTAGCATTCATCACACAAACAATTCGAGGCCGTTGGAGCCGAAATGAAACCAAAGTCCGTTCGAATGTCCAAATTACAAGTCCGAATAAAAAAATACAAGAAAAATAGCAAAAGGTGCTAAAAAATTCAAATAAAAATCTCTAATGCCCTACATCAAGCCACAAACCAGGGGTGAGAGATACTACAAAAATATCCAAAGAGAAATGGCCAAACAAGTTGAAACTATGTCATGTATACAAGAAGAAAGCCAAACAAGTTGAAACTATGTCATGTATACAAGAAGAAAGCCAAACAAGTTGAAACTATGTCATGTATACAAGAAGAAAGCCAAACTAGCACATGGTGAAGAAAGACCTTCAAAACCCTTCAAAATGGTACGTTAAAAATCAAGTAAAAATACATCTAGGTATCTTAATGTGTGTATGAATACCCTGAAAAAGGTTAGGCAAAAATATGTAATTTTGATACCTCAAAGAAAATCCACAAAATTGTTACACAATTAGTACGATTTTTATGACCACTTAAATGTAAAAAATTCCAATAAAATGTCAGAACATGATAAAATTGTGATTCCAATTTTATTAAATTCTAGACATCTTTAAGATTCAGCACAAAGAAGATGGGGATCAAAAAGACTAATTATCCTATTTATTATGATTATTTGAAGTCAGCATATAAAACAGAAAAAATAAAAGAAACATTGCAATATGAGGAAATAAGAGAAAATAACATGAATAAATAAAACTGCAGCTGCCAAGGATCGAACAGGGGTGTGGGGGGCCGAGTAGCTGAGTTGGCGCGCGCGTGGCAGGCTGGAGGGTGACTGGATGCAAGGTGGCGAGTGACGTGGACGCATGAGAGGCGGACGATCGGCTGACTGGGCGCTCGATCAGACGGTCGCGCCTTGTCTTCTTCGTTGGACCGGCCGGAAACGCAGCCATGGACGCCGGCGACGAAGCTTACGGCTGGAAATGTTCGGGAGCTCATATCTTCCTCGTTTCTCAACCAAAATAGACGTTCTTTAGATGCATCTTGTGGGATTTTTCGAGAGGAATCCAAATATCCCATTATTTTCCACTGAAAAGGCCTCTAACTCAAAAACTGTGGTTGAATCTCAAACTTTCAAGAACACCAAATTGCCACAAAAACCATCTTTTTTGTACTAGAATCCATGTAGACCTTTAGGGCAATGAAATGCAACAAAAATAATGTAAGAAAGACTCTTAAATCATGAGTTATGTTGAATTCTTTATACCTTTGAAAAATGAATTATGGAGCTTTAATGGAGCACGAATTTCCTTGGAAAAATGTGTAGAAACCTTCAATAATTCTTGGTAGAGGTATTAGGATCAAAGAAAATGCTTGAATTGGTGAGGAAATGAAAATCACTTTTGCACTTGGAGCTCACTTTTTCATGTTGACACAACCATGGAATTGCACTAAAAACTTCTCAAAAATTGATGGAAAAATTCTATGGAATATATTGAATTAATTGGTAATGAGAAAGGATCAAAAAATGGAGAGAAAAAAGGATTGAAAAAAATGGAAATTCAAATATGTGAAAGTGTGGGAAAATGGAAAAATGATGGAAGAAGAAATGCAAATGCCTTGATTTTGGTTTATATACATTTCATGCATCATAAGAAACTTCCAAGGCCAAAAATAGTTCCTTGTTTCTAGTCTTAAGGCAAAAATCCAAAGTGTTACTTGAATTGTAAGAAATCTTGAAATAGCTCATGATAAAATCCTCAAATGAAAAATGTAATAATGCCATTGTTCTTAAAACATGATTTCCATTCAAAATGAGTATAAATATGGATTGGTTTTGTTAAATTTTGACAAAATACCAAACTAAGTCATTTCACATGTTTTCACCAAAATCACTTTCATCAATCTTCAACCATGAGCTAGCCTATTAAAACCTTGAAGTTTAGTTGACCAAATGACCCCATTTGGAGCAACTTTCACGTTGGAAGAAAATCCATTTGAGTTATGCAAAGTAGTGAACTGAACCTGTAATTTTATGACCTGTAATCATAGTTTCCCAACTCATTGATAATCTTCAGTTGACCTCTAAGCTAGGGGATGAACCTCACACAAGCATATGAACTTCTCAAGGGCATGAACCACTTCCTGGTGACTCTAGTGACTCCTCAAGCTCGGATAAAACCTCTAGATAGGCCTTTCTTGATGTATATCACACTTGATCCCCTGCATCAATGCAAATGCAATGCTATGATAATGTTATGATGATGTTATGCTAATGCAAAAACAAGAAGGAAAAGGTTGGGCAAATTTTGGGGTGCAACAGTCCCCTAACATAATTTCTTGGTTAAGTAACTTTTCGTCCCCAGTGGGATTATTCTCAGGTTGCTGTTACGTCAACATTAGAAGATTTCATGTCTTAAACTTTTGGAGTTGTCACTAATGATTTCCCCACATAGTGGTTTGGTTAAGTCTCTCGTATTCCCCAACAAAGTATTCTTCAAATGTATCTGTGTTGATAGAGATTATTACCTGTGATGGACAGAGACTGCGCCTGTGTTGACAGAGATTGTTACCTGTGATGGGCAGAGATTGTACCTGTGTTGACAGTGATTGTTGTTCGTGTTGACGAAATTGTTTCCCTGTGTTGACAGTGATTGTTATCCGTGTTGATGGAATTCTTCCCTGTGTTGACAGAGGTTGTTACCTGTAATGGACAGAGATTGTGCCTGTGTTGACAGAGATGGTTACCTGTGGCTGACAGAGATCGTACCTGTGTTGACAGTGATTGTTATCCGTGTTGACGAAGTCGTTACCCGTGATTGACGGAGTTGTCCCAGTGAAATCTCCGGAGATTATTATCCGTGTTGACGGGTTTGTTACCTGTGTTGACAGTGATTGTTACCCGTGTTGACGGAAGTGTTACCTGTGTTGACAGTGATTGTTACCCGTGTGGACGGAATTATTATCCGTGATCGACGGAATTGTCCCCAGTGGAATTAATACCTGTGATTGACAAAGATCGATATTCCAGTTATAAACGAAATTGTACCCATGGTGATGGAGTCTCCCCTCGTGTTGACGAAGTTTAGTTCAGTTGTAGACGGAGTTGTTCCAGGCAAAGTTGATTTGATGCTTGTGGTGTCATACAGGAGGTGAATGTTGAAATCCAAAGTTTTATCAGTTGATTCATTAGTTGTTGCCATAACAACGGGGTTCAGCGCAACGGATGTTGCTCCCCAAGCAGT
The DNA here is from genome assembly GCA_963859935.3 of Lathyrus sativus. NCBI lineage: Eukaryota > Viridiplantae > Streptophyta > Magnoliopsida > Fabales > Fabaceae > Lathyrus > Lathyrus sativus. The sequence goes on from OZ012739.1 coordinate 39,992,768, forward strand.
TTTCGCTGTGTATTTCTGCGGTCGGAAAATTTAAGGGTTTCTTGGTATTCAACCGTCTTCTACCTCGATTTTTTGAAGGCCGTTCGCTCTTCACCCAGTCGGGTCCAAGCCGTTTGAATAGGGGCAGCTGTTGCACCCCAAAATTTGCTCAACCTTTTCTTACCTGGTTTATGTTTCATTGCGTTATCATCTGCATAGTTATATCATTTGCATATCATGGTATCATTCATATAGCAGGGGATCAAGTGTGTTTCTTCTCAAGAGAAGCCTAACAAGAGGTCTCATTCAAGATTGAGAAGTTTTCAAATTCATCAGAAGGTGGTTTGAGTGCTTAAAGGTTTAGATGTTTGAGTGTGAATCTTTTCCTAACTTGAGGATCAATTGAAGTCCATCAGAGGGATGTGAAATGTTGAATGTGAGAAAAGGATGTGTATGAAGCTCATAGAATTCCTAGAGGGTCATGGGAGAGTTTAATCAAGTCATTGTGTCAATTGTAAGAGCCACAGTTGAGGTGCAAGCAATTAGGGTTTCATCTGGATCAACTCTAGGTCAATGTGCAATTGAAGAGTATCAAAGGCCTACTTTTAGGTCATGGAGTTCATGAAATGATGTGATAAGACATTTGTGGTGTTGTGCCAAGATCAAATCAAGAAGAGTCAAGAGTGTGGGAAGTTGCTAAATTAGGGTTTCAGTGCAAAATCCCCTGTTTAGTGCCTAACTTCAAGACCACATAAGTCAAGATAAAAGTTTCAAATGGATATTTGGACAACATGAAACTTGTAGAGCATATCAATACCTTTAATTTTAGTACTAGAAGTCCTCAAGGGGATTTATAGAACTCATGTTATGGTCCAGACAAGTTACAAGTCCTCAGATGCCACTGAAATTTGTCTGTGAAAATCATATGACTTCAAAGCTATTTTTGACCTAGAAGGAGGTTTCACCTGAACTTTTGGCCAACATGAAAGTTGTTCCTCGTGACCTTAGATTTCTAAATTGTACTAGAAGTCTTAAATCTAATTTGTAGAACTCAAGTTATGAGGTTTACAAGTCAGGGGTATTTTGGGAAAGTGAGATTATAGGTCATTTTCAATCATAGGCCAAAATCTCCAACTTGCACTTGTCAAATGGATTTTTGTTCAACATGAAAGTTGTTCAAAATGGGGTTTTTAGGCTAACCAAGAGGTCATGATGGATTGATTGGGCTCATAGAAATACTTGGTTTGAAATGGTTTCAAAAGGGGAAATTTTCAAATGAATTAAGGAGGGAAAATGCCAATTTTGAGTTATAGGACCAAAACATGTCAAGTAACTACATTTTTTGAATGGAAATTGAATTTTAGACACTTTGGCATTACCAGAATTTTGAGTTTAGGCCAAGTTTCATGAGTTGTCATTTGGTTTCTTCATTTGCAAGTCACACATCCAAGTTCCTTACCAATGCAATTCAAGTGCTCCTTTTGGTCTGAATACACTCACAAGGCAATTTGCAGTTGAAATGGAAGATTCTAGAACAGTTTCCATGGCAAAATCGTGACTGTCATGTGCAACTTCAAGAGCAAAATCAGAAGTTGCAAATTGATGGATTGGGCTTCAAACACACTTCAAAAGCCCATAAAAACATTCTATATATTGATTGCATTGATTTCAGATCAATTTTGGCTTTCATTTTGGTGAAGAACACTGAAGTTGCAGTTGAGTTTTCAAGAGGAGCAAGTGAAATCGTGTTTTGAGTTCCAGGCCAATTCAGTGCAAATTGAAGATTGCAAACTCTTCCTAGAGCATCATTGAGCGTATCTGGAGAGTTTTGAAGGGAGAATCAAGCTCCGAGCATTTCTTTTACTAGATCTACAACAGGTTAGTAACTTTCAAATTTCCACATGAATTAGCATGATGTAGTTATATTTGAACTTGTGGTTAGGATCTAGATAAGATGTAGATCGTTTTAGGATCATTTTGGAAGCATTTGGTGTTGATTGATCATGACATAGCATTTCTGTTTTGATTCAAATCTCTTGATTCTTGGAGAGTTAGAGCAATCTAGATAGATCAGGGTGATGTGTGCGACATGAAGATGAATTCTATATCATTAGATTTGCAATTGGTGATGTTTGATCTGGATGACATTTCTGAACTTTGCTTCGTGATTTAAAATCTATGGAGATTTAGAACATTTGAGTAGGAGATTCGAAATCATGATGAAATTCTGAGTGAGATTGGTACAAGGATTGTTGTTTCTGGACACCTGCAACCACCTGCTCACCGGAGAAGACGACCGGAGTCTTCTCCGACCACCACATTGAGTTTTCATCTGGCCAGCCTGAGAAATGAAGAAGATGATCTATGAGCCATCAGATCACGCCTTTGACCTTGACTGACCACCAGATCTAATGGTTATGTTTTAATCTGAGAAGTGAAATTTTGAGTCCAAAATGCAGGCGTTTCACTAATGCGTTGGCACGCTCCTAGCTCTTGGATTGCTTGACCAGTCTCCTCATTCAAGCGCTCTGGTTTTATTCTGAGTTTTTATTTTCTTTTATTCACTTTTGTTTATTTTAAATGCTTTATTGATTCAAAAAATCACAATAATTTCAATTTTGATCCAAAAATTATTTTAAAAATATCTCCATGATCTTGAAAGAATTTGTGATTTTCTGAAATCAATAAAATGCATTTTCATGCATTTTTCAATTTAATTTGTTTTTTCTTATTTTGTTTAATTCTTTTAATTTTGCATATTTGTCCATCTGTTTTGTTGAATTTTGTTCTTCCAATTGGTGATGAATTTGGCTTTTTTTTTAGTATGTTTTAGGGTAGATAGTCATGTTCCCTTAGATTTTTTGTTGGAATTTTAGAACAACTTTAGGTTCTGTTTTAGGTGTTGAGATTAGAGCCTTCCCAAACTTGCGGATCACCTTGATACCCTTCAATCTAGAAATTATTTAGGTGACTTAGAAGTTGAATTAGGCTTTAATATTTTAACCCTAGGTTGTTCAAACATGTATGTTCCCCTAGAAATTTTATTAGAATTTTGCAACTTTGTTTTCTATTTTAGTTGTATTTTGCAAGTTGCTTGTGTTTGTGGTGTTCTATCTTGAGTGCCTTTGCTTGCTTGGTCTTGTTGGTGACTTTGGAGCTGGATTTGCTTAGATTCCTTCTTGGGAGGTCTTCTAGACTTGGTGTAGCTGCTGTGGCCTAAAGATTGGAGCTTGGAGTTGAAGTTTCCTTTTCTTTTAGGAGTTGTTTTAGGAGCTTAGGAAATTAGGATTTTTGGAAAAGCCATTAGAACTAGTTTTGATTCTTTCATCAAACATAGAATGCATTGTATGCTTCTATTCTATCCAATGATGTAAAGTCCTCCTAGGGAAACTCCATCTCTCCTTTGGAGGGATGTGTGGTATGCCCATAGTTGAGTAGAACTTTGAGGATACCCTTCCATTTCAATGTTGGTACTTGATGATTTCCTTTAGTTTTCATTTGGTTCTCAACATTGCAACCTTGATCTTAGTGGTTATCCTTTGCTTGGAATGTGCTTGATAGAGCTTGAAGATGAAGTTTGATGAAGCTTGAGGATAGGAGCTAGCTTGAAGAGGAAGACTCTTTGTTGTCAACTTTGTTGTCAACTCAACTTTGCTGACCAGAGCTGCTGTTGAGTATTGAAGTTGTTGTCTGCTGAAGACTGTTGTTGTTGCTTGGGCTGCTTTTATCTGTTTCTTTTCTGTTGTTGTATTGTCTGTTTGCTTGTATTGATTACCTCTAGGTTTGAGGTGGTGCTTGTCTCCTCTTGCTTGTTGTTTTCTTAGGTTTGAGGTTGAGCCGGACTCCCTTGCCTCGCTTGTACTGTTGCATAGCATGCATTTTACTGTTTACTGCTTGCTTTCTTTTGCTATTTCCTTTAGGATCTCTGATTTCCTCTGTACAAGAGGGAATTATGACAGACATTAGGTTTTGACCCATGCATGATAACTGTAGATAGATTCCCTTTCAACCATAGTTTTAGGGCGTCTTTATCTTCTCATCTCAAAACAATTCAAAAATACAGTAATAAGGTTAATCGAAGTCGTACGTTACGAGCCTTAAGCTATCTGGGAAAAGGTTGGTGGAGGGTCTCTCTCCAGTAATCTGGATGTTAGTGTGGTACCCTTTGGGTGACATACGAAGCGTTCACTCCTGGGTCATAGTCTCTTGTGCGACTGAGATTGTAAACATCCTAAAAAATAGTTCTTTCGTAAAAAACTCAAACAAACATTCAAACTCTGTTTTTGTCCTCTTGGACCTTTAATCAGGAAAACCCTTTCATAAGGAGATAAAAAATTGTCAGACAAACGTGTGTCTTCCATAGCCTGAACTACGTTTGCTCTGATCTTTCATGCCGTATGAAAGTACGTAGGCACGAGATGCGACATCTCGGCGAGCAACCTTCCCCCCTTTAACCCGTAGTTAGGAGAACTACGTTGACTCTGATTTCTCGTTCCAGACAGGAATACGTAGGCATAAAGTGCGATACTTTGCCGAGTCTTTTCATTTTCTTTTCTTTTTAGACCCGACCTTTAGAGTAGATAGATAACATACCCCTAGACAGAAAACAAGCGTGAATCCCGTCGAGTACGACGGACGTGAGGGGTGCTAATACCTTCCCCTTGCGTAACCGACTCCTGAATCCAGGATTTGGTTGCGATGACCATTCCTTTCCCTCTTTGCGTTAGATTTACTCTGAGCATTTCCTTTCCCTCTTTTGGGATAAATAACGCACGGTGGCGACTCTTCTGTCATAGCCGGCGCCGATTTTCGCAGTAGCGACACTTGGCGAGCAACCTTCCCACCTTTCATCCGTAGTTAGTCGAACTACGTTGACTCTGACTTCTCATTCTATATGAGATACGTAGGCACAAAGCGTCGTTGCTTTGCCGAGTCATTTCTTTTTCTTTTACCCTCAAGCCTGTAGTTAGATAGTTTCAATCACCCTTTTAGATAGACAACAAGCATGGATCCCGTCGAGTATGACGGACGTAAGGGGTGCTAATACATTCCCCTTGCATAACCGACTCCCGAACCCGAGATTTGGTTGCGATGTCCGATCTTATCCCTCTTTTCGTTAGGTTTTTATGAGTGTTTCCTTTCTCTCTCTTGGGATAAATAATGCACGGTAGAAACTCTTCTGTCATTGTCGGTCTTGATTTTCGCAGTAGCGACACCATCCTTTCATTGTTTACATTTTGGTATTAAAAATTTCAACAATGTTGATCAATTATGATTAATTTCTAGGTTTCAAATTACTGTTAAAAATGTATTTGAAATGAAAATTGGATCAAGATCAGAGATCTAGTTGGTTTGCTCCAATGCTGTCAAACGCAGAAGTGTTTTGTTCAAATTCTGCTACGACATACACTTCGTACTAAATTGATTATCACATAACAAAAGTTGTTTGTTAAAATTCATCTCACCTACAATGATGTAGGGCCTTTATGGGCACTATCTGACATCATTGGTTTGATCTTAGACTAACTCGGTATGCTTTGTACAGATATTTTAAGAAAGAAAGGGTGATATAATGATTGTACATTTTAGAATTAGTTGTATGCATTTAACATCATAGGCACATGGATACAGTTTCTGGTTAGCTTATAGTGAATGTGAAACCATTAGTTGGAAAGCAAGCTTTGCAATGCAAGTAATGTGGGGAGAAATAATTAACTCAATTTGGTTTCTATCTTGCTCAGAACGTTTTAGCTTAGCATACTTACAGCAATCAAGGTTTGATTCTCTGACCGAAAATGCTTAAATGAAGTTATTCCACAGCTTTTACACTGAAATCTAAATAATTTCATTTATTCTCAAAAATTGTCTTGAATAAATAGGCCCTAACACTACTCGTGTCTAATTTCTTTTGTAAAAGATTACATACAATTTCAAATTTGTGTAGAACAAGATATGAACTGATAACAACACAGGAACTTCACCTTTTAGATATCAAATTATCAATCCAACTTTGGTATTTGTAATATAAGTAATGAAACTTTTGTATTTGTAATATAAGTAATGAAACGCCAACGCCACCCGGCACTGGCAAAAATGTTCCTCGACAAATTGTGTTTTTAATTCAGTTGATACACATGCAAAATTAATGAGCATGTTACTATAATTATTAGTGGCATATCATTCATAACAAGCAAGACCAATATAAAAAACCACACAAATTTCATTGATCATCTATGCATATCGGATCCTGCCTTGCAAACACACATTGAACTTCTATTCTGACTCTACTTAAGAATCTAACAGCTAATGGCAGATAGTAGAATTAAGTTGCAATCTCTGTCAAAAAGCGGGTGAACAGATACACTGCATCCTGCAAGTGACCGGAGCGTAGGTCTTCAGGAATGGGAGCACAAAAAGCAGTGCCAAAGCATTGTCCATACCAATTCAGTCATGGCATTTGTATCTCCCTGAAGTGAGTTTCTCATTAAATAAAATGAAGTATAAATTCCAGCTCCTAACTCCCAGTTTTCAATTTCAGATTTATAGTCCTCCATGGAAGTTGTTATCCTCCATATCTCAGTGTGTTTAGCTGCACAGTATATTAAAGAAGTTATAACTATGATGCACTATTGCACTTAAATGGAATTAAGAAAAATTCTAGCAATTATTTTCCAGCCATTGAAAAGTAAGATCAAGTAAAAATATGTAAAATTTTGAAGATGCAGGGCAAAAGAGGGAGATTTTACAGGCAGTTTTTAACAAAATTATCTTTTGCCAATTTTATGCGGTGCATAAGATGATTTTGTTTCATGGCAATTTCCAGAAAAATAATTTGGACAGAAACAGAAACAGAAACATAACTTAAACAAAAACAGAACTTCAACAGAGAACAAAACCAGCTTGCATACCTTATAATTTGGACAACCCCAAAAAAGTTTTCCCATATTCTTAACAGTAGTTTCCCTTTGAAGAACAACCATGTCTCCACAAGCACACGGGCTTCCATCGTGACCGACTACAAACATCTGAATCCCGACTTTTCGATTTCGAAATGGAGGAGGAACATCCAGATTTCATGTTTTCCAAATTAAAAAAACCCTAGATTAATTTAGGGATTTGGGATTGGGGTTGATATTGTTGGTTGTAGTTGTAGTTGTAGTTTTGTTGAGGGAGTGGATTGTAGGGAGTTTGGTGTTGGGATGAGGATGCATAATATATGTGTTGTTCGGTGGTCTGTGTGCGTTGGTATGTATGCTGAGCTGATGAAGATGTGTGCCCCCCAAATTGAGATGTGTACGTCGGTGGTCTGTGTGTGTTGCGTGGACGACGAACCTTGCATGCGAGGATCGATCAAAAATTGGTCTGGTGCAATATGCACATACGGATTGGCATGAAACCAAGTTAAATACTATTGACTTGGCTTGCGTTCACCAATTACAGCGTCCCCCTGCAAAATCAAATGTCTTATATGTTTCCAATCTCTCACCTCCTCATTGTTTAAGTCTCACCAATGAACTTTTTGGGCTTTTCTCATCGGCAATGTGTGGTGTTCTCTTAGACACCTTGGCGGGGAAGGGATTTATTGTTCAAATCCAAATTGAAGTTCTACCCTATCTGTTTGATGCATTTCAACAGTATAGAAACAGATAAGAGAAGTTGTAGCAGTCCAGGTCTGGCTATCTCTAAGATTGGGCACCAGGTATTGAATGTACGACCTCCATATAAACTGCCACATATTAAAAAAAATTATAATACCATTAAGGAGTATATGCGACAACTAGGTTCTATGGTTTCAAACTTACGTTTTTTTCTTGCATGTGGTCCAATGCTTTTCGATACCCTTGTAGATGGAAATGAGGATTAGCATCGTAATTCATCCGTCTTTGGGCCCATCTTGCATAAACAAAAAATATAAATATTGTTAGGCATAGTTGACTAACAAATATATATATATATATATATATATATATATATATATATATATATATATATATATATATATATATATATATATATATATATATATATATATATATATATATATATATATATATATATATATATATATATATATATATATATATATATATATATATATATATATATATATATATATATATATATATATATATATATATATATATATATTGTTAGGCATAGTTGACTAACAAATATATATATATATATATATATATATATATATATATATATATATATATATATATATATATATATATATATATATATATATATACACACACACACACACACACACACACACATAAATGCGTATTTTAAACTAGTAATACCTTTGAGCGTATGGATATGACGGTTGTAATGTACTAACGGGAGAAAACAATGGTATACGCATGAATACCCAAGAAGTGAGTAGAAGAACACAACCACTCATGCTCCTAACATCTTTGAATGCGGTCTTGCATATTTCTCTGTACAGTTTTGCAAGATATGCAGAACCCCAACTAAAGGTGTTGCATTTTTCTAGATCCCCTACGAAAGGAATCCAGGAAGAATGCAAAAGATTTTGACTCTTGTCGAGAAACAAAATAGTATGCTATGAATGTGGAAAGTAATGCCACATCAAACCGGAATGTCCTAAATTCACAAAGAATCCTGACCATAAAGGAAAGAAGGATTACAAAAAGAAGGCCTACGTTGCTTGGGATGACAACAAAATAAGTTCCTCATCAGACTTCGATAGTGATCAAAGCGCAAATCTAGCATTGATGGCATCACATCATTCTGACGATAAAGACAATAAGGTTAGTAGTAATTTTTCAATTTTTGATAATGAGGCTCAAGGAGCAATTGATGAACTTTTAAGTGAAGGCAAAATTCTATATAAAACTATTTCATCTCAAAAGAAACAAATATCCACTTTAAAGGAAAATATTGAGAAAATGGAAAATAATTTTAAAGATGAAAAAGAAGAATTAATTAAGAATTTTGCATGCACTAAATGTGAGTCACTTTCTTTTCAAATAGACCAATTAAAAGGGTCCTAGAAAGATATGAAAAAAGACAAATTGGACTGGAATGTGTTCTTAGTAATCAAAGATACTCAAATAATAAAAGTGATCTTGGTTACTCAAAATTCTCTAAACAAACTTCTAACAAGACCATCTTTGTCAAAGCTAAAGAACAAATTCCTATGGAAAAAAGTGACAATCATAAAAAGATTCATCAATATAACAAAAAGAAAAGAAACAATAAGCAGAAATCTTATCCCGTAGATATAAAAGAAACTTTGAGCCTACATGTTTCTATTGTGGTATAAAAGGTCATACTCCAAATGCATGTTATGTTAGAAATTTTAGTGTTGCTCAAGGCCATTATGTATGGGTAAATAAAGGAACTAACTTTGAAGGACCCAGGGCAATTTGGGTACCTAATAAAACTTAACTCTTTTTTGTAGGTATGCTTGAAGACCTCTTCAAATCAATGGTATCTTGATAGTGGATGTTCGAGGCACATGACGGGTGACCTAAGCAAATTTTCACATCTAACGCTTAAGGCCAAAGGATTTGTTACTTATGGTGACAATAACAAAGGAAGAATCCTTGGCGTAGGCATCATTAGTTCACCACCCTCAACAACTGTAAAAGATGTCCTATATGTGGAAGGTCTAAAGCATAGTCTCCTTAACATTAGCCAATTGTGTGACCGAGGATTCAAAATCAACTTGACTAAAAATGAATGCTTGATTGAAAACGAAGTTACTCATGAAGTTATGCTAAAAGGTAAAAAAATTAATAACATTTTCTTAATTTCCTTAGATAACTTGTCTTTGAATGTTAGGTGTCTCTTGGCAAGCAACAATGAATCATGGTTATGGCATAAGAGGTTTGCTCACATTCATATGGAGCACTTGAATAAATTGATCAAACATGACTTGGTTATTGGATTGCCAAAGATCAAATTCATCAAATATAGGTTATGTGACGCTTGTCAAAAAGGAAAGCAAACTAAATAAACTTTCACATCCAAGAATGTGGTGTCCACAACTAGGCCACTACAATTGTTGCACATGGATCTCTTTGGTCGATCAAGAACAAAAAGCTTCTGAGGTAATGTTTATGCATTAGTAATTGTAGATGATTTTTCTAGATACACTTGGACTTTCTTCTTAATGCAGAAAAGTGAAGCATTCAGAGCATTCAAGAAGTATGCAAAACAAATACAAAATGAGAAGTCTCTTACAATTGCCTCCATTAGAAGCGACCATGGTGGAGAATTCCAAAACGCCTTATTTGAAGAATTTTGTGAAGAACATGGAATTTCACACAACTTCTCCGCACTAAGAACTCCACAACAAAATGGTGTCTTAAAAAGGAAGAATAGGACATTGGTGGAACTTGCAACGACAATGCTAAGTGATTCAAATCTTCCTAAGTATTTTTGGGCGGATGCGATGAGTACGGCATGCTTTGCAAGTAACCGTGTTAATATTAGGAATATTCTCAAGAAAACTCCTTATGAACTCTTCAAAGGGAGAAAACCAAATATTTCATTCTTTCATATTTTTGGATGTAAATGATTTGTCCTAAACAACGACAAAGACAACCTTGGTAAGTTTGACGAGAAATTCGATGAAGGTGATATCTAATATTTCAAAAGTTGATCATTATAGCATCTATGAGTATCAAGGTACACAAATATGAACTTATCTCTTTTTGGAAACTTTTGATGCTATATTAAATTTACCGTGTCGGCAAAAAATTTCAATCTTTCCTATTTTCGCACATCATTAAGTTATTCTTTTTCAAAATTTTTTTTTATCAAAAGTTCCCTCAAGATATGTGCTAAAATGTTATATAATTGTTATATCAAGAACCTTCATGATTTTGGAGCTATTTACTCACTTTTTTTTTGCATTTTCTAAAATTTCAAAGGCGTTAATCGGTTAACCCATGTGGTTAACCGGATAACACTGTTTGTTTATGTTTCCTTTATTTTATTTTTGTATGTATGTCAACTTTCAATATTGTGTGCTCCTCTTCCTTTTTGCTAATGCCAAAGGGGGAGAAGGATCGGTTTCTCTAATGTTTCTTTATGCAGAAAAATGTATACCTCTTATATTAAGAGGGAGCTTTAACTAAGGGGGAGAAACAAGTCTCAAAGTAAGCTTTCAAAGAGTGGTTCTCATCATCAAAAAGAGGGAGATTGTAGAAGCAAGCTTAAAATCACATTAAAGTTTTGATAAAGACAACAAACTTTCTACGCAACATGTGTATGCAAAAAGCAAGAGATTCATATAACATGATAGTGCTCTAGCATGAGACAATTGAATCAAAGCTTCACATACAAGTTTCAAGTGTTGAAGATAGTATATTGAACATCAACTCAAAGGTATACCAAATATCACTTAACATACTTATACAAGTGTTCAAATATTCATATCTCACTACACATATATCACAAATTTTTTAAACAGTTTTTAGTTGCTCACTCATTTTAAAATTAATTATGTTTTGAAAATCTTTCAGTGTTAACCGATTAACCCTTTTAGTTAACCGGTTGACGGATTTCAAAATTAATTTTCTGGTGAAATACTTACAGTGTTAACCGATTAACATATATGGTTAACCGGTTAACAGGTGTTATTTTTGAATATTTTTAAACGTTAAAGGGGTGTTAACCAATTAACAAATATGGTTAACCGGTTAACAGGTGTTATTTTTGAACATTTTTAAACGTTAAAGGGGTGTTAATCAATTAACCTATATGGTTAAACGATTAACACTAAAGTAGTAAGCAAAAATGGCAGCTTTTCATGAAAATATGCATTGCTTTCTTTTTTATTTTTGATTGTTTTTGCTGCATAAAATTACACCCCTCTGTAGAGGTATTTTGTATAATATAAATTGATATCAGATTTCAAATTTCAATACACCTCCAAGAAACTTAATTATAAAAATCACTCATTCTCTTCATCCTTCAATTTTTCTTAAAGTGTTCACAAACAGTTTTTGAATAAATTTTCACACATTATTGTTGCACCCCAAAATTTGACCAACATTTCTTTACCTAGCTTATGTCTCATTTCATTCACATTAGAATTATCATTTGCATTCCATTGACATGTATGCAGGAGATCAAGAGGTATGATTACCAATCAAGAGGTAGACAAGACTTTGAAGCTAGCTAAGAATGTTATTCAAGTGTTCAAGGGTTGATATCCTTGTCAGAGAAGTTAAAAGATCCTCAGAGAGAGTGATTGAAACCAAGAAGGTAGGTCTCCTAACTTGAGAGTTATGGGAAGATCATCAGATGATTCTGAAGCCATGAAGTTAGACTTGAGGTCTTGAGAGAGCTCATGTGAAGTGTTGAAGATCACTTTGAGGCCTAGACAGGTCATTGTGCAAGATTAAGAAGGCTCAACCATGATTGGTGCAGTTAGGGTTTGACTGGGTCAACCCTAAGTCAACTGAAGATTGGGAGAAGGTTGAGACCTAATCCAAGAGCCATGTGATCATGGATTGATACATTGGGATGTGGTAAGGATGATTCCAAGGTCAACTCATCATGATTGAAGAGTTTGAGAAGTTTCAAGCTAGGGTTTCTAAGGCTTGACAGTGTAAAATCCCCTAGTTTGACCCCTATCTTCAAGGCAATTTAGATCAAGATGTGATTGTCATCTCATCTTTCCCCCAACATGATTGTTGTAGAGCATGATCTTAGCTTTAATTTGAGTGCTAGAAGTCCCTGATAGGATTTGTAGAACTCAAGTTATGACTTTGACAAGTTACAAGTCATCTGAGGAATGTGAATTTGGAGCTTGAAAGTTACCCAACTTGCATGAAACGTTTTCCCTAGAAGGATGATTCCTATGAACTTTTGGTCAACATGAATTTTGTTCCTTATCCTCTTAGATTTCTATAGAGTACTAGAAGTCCTTGATAGGATTTGTAGAACTCAAGTTATGGCTTGGACAAGTCAAGGGTATTCTGGACATTTAGAGATTACAGGTCATTTCAATCATAAGTCCATAACTCCTATTTGCAAGCCTCAAATGGGAAAATGTTCAACATCAAACTTGTTCAAAATTATGTTTTGAGGCTAGCCAAGTGGTCATGAGAGGTTGGAATTTCTTGTAACTCAAGATGGAAAAATTGGCTTAAAAAGGAAGAATTAAAGTTCATTAAAAGGACCAAATTTGTGATTTTTCATTTGGTGACCAAATGAGACAAACCTATATGTCATTTTAACCATAAATGACATTTTAAAGACAATGGCAATAGCACTTTTCTCATTTGAGGTCAAAATCATGGAGTTGTATTTTGTTACTTAAGACATAAATTACATATGTCAAACTATGCATAAGTGCAAGACCAATGCTCCAATCCATCCAAACACCTTCATAATCTCATGTGAGGAGAATTTGGATGAAGAGCATAGTAAATACAAGCTGCTAGCAGAACTGATATGAACATGGCATGAGATTGGATTTTCCATGACATGAGATATTGAAATTCTCATTGGATTGATCCAGAACTTTCTAGATCATTCATTCATGTCCTATATAAACATATGAAGTGATTCAGAGCCAAGGTTGGTGAGAATTGAGAGAGAAGAGAGAGATTGCATTTTGAATTTGCACATTGCAAATCAAAATCGGTTACATCAATTGAGGCCATTTCAATCCAAGTTATTGATCTCAGTAGCTTCCATTTGTGTTGGTGATCAATTCCAGATCAAATTAAAGGCCAAACTGTGGAAGAATCGTGAGTTGGCCATTGGAGTTTGAAGCTTGCAACTCAGAATCGGGTTCAAGAATCCACGAGGTTTCAGCTCATTTCTTTGCATACAGAAGGTTGATTGGATGCTAGTGAAGGAATCTGGAGCTTATTGAAGGTTGATTTGAAGATTTAACCACTCTGTTCATCAAGAATTTGCAGGTATGTACTTTTCATCGTGCAGCTTAATTTAAGCATAATCAATAGGAATTGTTAGTTTAGATGTGATGTAGATTGTTAGTAGAAGCTTTCTGGTAGCAATTGGCTAGGTTTGGAGACAATTAGGGAGATGACTCAAGTTCTGTTCATGCTGATATCTTGGTGATTCTTGAGAGTTAATCTTAATTTGATAACTAGATCAACTCAGTGAAGCATAGTGATGATGTTAGACACCATAATTTTAAGTTTGGTGAGATTTGATCCTTGAGTGATTTCTGAGATTTTAATCGTGATTTGAGTTAGGATGAGTTTCAATGTTATTGATTAGCATGGTTAGATTCAGTGGGAAAAATGGAGTGGATTAGTGTATTCATGCGAGAGTTTTGATGGAGTATTGATGAAGTATGATTTGGGGAAGATGGAATTGAAGCTCTGAACTTCCATGGTTTCTTTCCCTCCAACATTCAAAAGGAAGAAGACGACTAGGTAGCCATTGGATATGGGCTGAAGACTTTGACCTGGGAAGGATCCAACGACCACGAGTGATTTAAATTTTGTGAAGGATTCTGAGTTGATATGAAACGATGCGTTTCATTTAATTGTTGTTTAGGGCTTAAGTCACGGATTGCTATCAACACCCCACTTCTGGCCCAGTCTGGATATTGAACTGAATTTTGTTGCTATTCATACCACGCGCCTATTAATTTCTCATTGTTTTCTTTTAGTTTCTCATTTCATTCATGGTTATTGGAAAATTCATAAATAATTGAAAAATCACTCAAATAATTCCATTCTTTTTTCCATGGATTCATGATTGAATCTAGTATTTTAGACAAAAAAAATATTAACATTTCATGCATTTTTTATTTTTATTTGAATTTGTTGAATTTTAATTGATATTAAAATAACCATGGTTGATACCTTGTTTTGTTGAATTTGGTTTGATCATGTGATGATGATTCTTGCCTTGATTTTTTGTGTGTAGCTAGAATAGATATGCATGTTCCCCTTAGATTTTTCTCACATTTTTATGATAGATGTAAGTTGTAGTTTTAGGTTGAAACTTTAGGAGCTCCATTTTTAGGGTTTATGGTTGGTACCTTATGATTTAGGTTTCATATCTAGACCTTGGTGGATGATTCAACCTCTGAATTTTGTATGGTAGATTCATGATTGAATTAGGGTCCCTTAGGAATTGTTGTAGGAATTTACAATGTAGTTTACTATTTTTGTTGGATTTTAGTTTAGGTGCTAACTTTGGATGATTCTAATGCACTGATTTGACTAGAATGACTTCTTTAGTTCCCTTAGATTAGGGTTTTGTCCCTCTTGCTCTTGGTTGGTGTTGAAGACAAGCTTGGGCTACCATGGATTGAAGAAAAAAGTTGGGATGTGAAGATCTTCCCTCCTTTGGTGTAGTGTTGATTAGGTGTTAAGATTAGGGTTTGTAGGCAGAGCTTCTAGATAGATTCTCTTCCTTCATAAACATGGAAGATGTTGATCACTTCCATTCTTCCCTATGATGTAAGGTCCCCTTGTAAAGGCCTAATCCCTCCTTTGGTAGGATGTGTGGATCTTTACAAGTTGGTAGAGCCTTTGAGGGTCCCTTTCTCTAATGATAGGATGCTTAGTGGTGACCTTTGGTCTTCACTCTGCTACCAATCATCCAAACCTTGCTCTTGTTAGAGGAATCTTTCTCCCTTGCTAGAGGATGGAGTTCCTTGCTAGAAGATTGAAGATGCTAGAAGTTGATACTTCTCTGTATTTAAAGACTGTCTTTGAAGCTGAAGCTGGAAGATCAGGAAGAGCAAGTTGATACTTGTGAAGAAGGAAGAGCTGAAGCTTGAAGAAGAAGGAGAACAAGTTGATACTTGTGAGAGGAATTCATTGAAGATTGAATGAAGGAGCTGAAGCTTGAGGTTGGAAAGCAAGTTGATACTTGTGAGTTTAATGCACTGAGTCCCTGAAGGAACAAGTTGACACTTGATATTAGGGTTGAGACCTGAAGGTGGAATTTACTGAAGAGCTGAAGCTTGAAGTTGAAGGAGAGGGATAAGTTGATACTTATGTTTGATGTGTTGGAAGTTTGAAGAAGCAAGTTGACACTTGCTATTGAGGATGGTAGCCTTGAAGGGCAGTTGAAGGCTTAGAACTGAACTAATGTCAGAGGAACTTTGCTGTCAGAGGAGAGCTTTGCTGTGGGAGTTGTTGATCTGCTTCCTTTCCTGTCTGTTTGCTTTCTGTGCAACTGTATTGAGGTGACTTGTTTGATTTGCTTGATGCATTAGAATAAGTTCATATTTAGATTGACTTAAGCTAGGAGCATGATTGCACTAGGAGTTGAGTTGCTCCCTCTGCTTGTGTTTTTACTGTATGGCTTTGCTTGCTGGTATTCGGTAGAGCCCAGCTCCCATGCCTATGTGGTTTGTGATTTGCTTGATGGCATTTTACTTCACTTCTTCTGCATGATTGCAGCTATTGTGTTTGCTTGATAGCATGTTATTTCTTCTATATGATTGCAGTTATTCATATCTGGCTTGAGGTTGAGATGAGCTTGTGGAGGCTGCTGCCCCACACACATTTCCTCCCTCACTTGCATTGCATGCATTTTACAGTCGTTTACTGTTTACTGTTTAAGCTGATGCTTTATCTGTTTTTGTTTATCATTGACATGATCCCCTAGGAATCTCACTTCCTTTGATAAGGAAGTGATGATTAGAACTTTAGGTTGACACCTATGCATGATAACTTCTAGGAGTTCCCTGTTTCAAACCCCAACCATAGGATGAATCCTTGGCATGACAACAGTAGGACTTGATAGTCTCCCCTTAGTTGAACCTGTTCTCTCTTCTCATCTCGAAACAAATTAAAATACAGTAATAAAGGTTAACTGACGTCGTACGTTACGAGCCTTAAGCTATCTGAGAAAGGGTTGTCGGAGAGTTTCTTTTCGACAGCTTGGATGTTTAGTATGGTACCCTTTGGGTGACATGCGACGCATTCACTCTCAGGTCATAGTCTCTAGTGCGATATTGGTTGAAAACATCCATAAAAAACAGTTCTTTCGTAAAAAAGACAGAAAACAAACTTTGAACCTTTTTGCCCCGTGGGCCCATAATTCAAAGGAAGCTTTTTTGAAGAAAAGAGTGTCGTTAACTCCCAGTTCTACCGCAAACAGTAACGCCTAAGGCTCCAAGGGTCGAGTTGTGTACGCCAAACTACTGGAACTGTCTGTTAACCCTACTCGATAAAACAGATGAATCTGAATTCCCGTAATCCGTATTATGCCGAACTACGTTTACTCCAATTTCTCATTCTCTGATGAGAATACGTAGGCATAAAGTGCGACACTTTGCCGAGTCATTTTTCTTTTCTTTTTCAGACCGACCTTGATAGGTAGATATATAAAACCAACCCGTCAGATAAACATAACAAGCGTGGATCCCATCGAGTACGATGGACGTGAGGGGTGTTAATACCTTCCCCTTGCGTAACCGACTCCCGAACCCAGACAATGGTTGCGATGACCTTGTCTTATACCTTTTCGTCAGGTTTTTCCGATCGTTTCCTTTCCCGCCCTGAGGGATAAATAACGAAAGGTGGCGACTCTTCTGTTTTGCCGGCACCTTATTTTCGCGGTAGCGACAGCTGGTGACTCTGCTGGGGACTTGATAGTTTCCTGGGATCCAACGTCCCTTATGCAAGTCAATCTGGGGATCCAACGTCCCCTGCGAGAGTCAATCCTAGCGCTTGTATGATTACTTGTTGGGTTGCGTTTGTTTATCGCACTTTATTTCCCGCACTTTATTTTCAGTATGATATGACTATCTGTGCTGTTGTGGGAGGGGCATTCTGGTGAGTGAGGAGCCAGACCCAGGCTTGAGTGTACCTAGCATTAGTTGTGGAAATTAGTGGGCGCGTGCTTGCTTTGCAGACACTAGTGTCTCATGAAATCCACGCTCAGACGAGGTTCTCCCGGTTGACTTCTTTTCCGGCCCTTTGGGCCTGAGGGGTTGTTGGTTTGGAGGATTGTCGACTCTGGGGACCGATCATTTGGAATTCAGCTGAGTGAGGCCGCTTCAGGAGACGGTGATGCCACCTTCTGGGTATCGTATCACCCCTCTTGAATGTCTGTGACGCTGATGACCGCATAGGATGCCGAACTTATGTCAGTTTAGGTCCATACCTGTGAGCAGGGTTGGGTTTGTTGCAGGAAGCCTTAACCTTCAGACTACCTGGTTTTCTTGATAGTGAATCAGTTTTGTTGGTATCAGAGGTTCTCATCATCAGATATATGTGTTCTTGATAGAGCAGATTTGTGGTCCTGTATCAGAGGTCCTTACTATCAGATGTGTGTTTGTTCTTGACAGAGCAGAATTTATGGTCCGATATCAGGGTTTTCTTCTCATCAGAGATAGGGTTGTTCTTGACAGAGCAGTATTATGGTTTTGTTGATACATAATCTTCACCTTCACCTCCTCAACAACACAGTCGTCTTGATCTCCTGCTGCATGATTGCATTTTACATTGCTTTGCATATCCATTTGCATTTCATTAACGTGTGTCTGTGTTGCAGGTACCGTTTCCCCCGATTCAGGTTTTCTTGCCTTCTGTTGTGCTACTATGGGTTCTCTGAGGAAGACTGTGGCCTACAAGCTCCCCACCCCTGACGTTGTTCAGCTGACTGGTTTGATTGCTTTGGCAGATGATTCTGTGAGAGATGAATTCAGAAAGTCTTACGGTAAACTGCTCAGCTTGGTTCGTAAACCTTCTATGTTTGAGTTGAATGGGTTGCATGCCCTGCTGCAGTTCTACGATCCTCCTTTGAGATGCTTTACTTTCCCAGATTTTGTTCTCGCACCTACACTAGAGGAGTATGCTGATTTGTTAGGTGTGCCTATCAAGAGTCAGATGCCTTTTGTTCACATGGACGCTGAGCCTAATCTGGCTAGTCTAGCTCCTTCACTTCATCTGGATGCCTCCGAGTTGGTCTTGTCTAGTTAGAACAGGGTTCTCGGTTTCTCCTTGCAGTTCTTAGTGGGAAAGGCCCAGCAGTGCGCCAAAGACGGATGTTGGATCGTGTTCAATGCCATCCTCGCCTTGTGCATATACGACATCATTTTGTTCCCTAATATGCCCGACTTTGTAGACTTCGACGCATTTCACATCTTTGCATCAGGGAATCCAGTCCCTACCTTGATTGGAGATGTTTACCATTCCGTCCACTACAAAAACGAGAACCGAAGGGGCAAGAATGTCTCATGTTGTGTACCCTTGCTCTATAGATGGCTTGATAGTCACCTACCCAAGAGGGGTCCCTTTGCTTCGTCTGCGGCCACAGCTGAGTGGCCTGAGCGCCTGATGAGTCTGTCAGCGGAGGATATTTCCTGGTTTGATAGAGATAGGTTGGGTGCTGAGATTATCTTCAGCTGCAGTGGGTTTCCGAACGTGCCTTTGATAGGCAAGAAGGGCTGTATCAATTATAATCCATCTCTGCTGGTCCGACAGTTTGCTTATGCTTTGAGGGCTCCGCCGAAGGATGAAGAGGTGCAGGAATCTCTGTACCTCACTGGTCTTCTAGAGGGGGATATGTTATCTAAGCTTCAGCACGCTTGGAATGGTATCTGTAAGCGAGGAAAGTCGTTGTTGGGAAAGAGTAATAGCCAAGCCTACGCCCCATATGTGACCTGGATCAGAGCCAGAGCAGAGATCCTAGGGATGCCGTTTCCTCCTGTGAAGCCAGAAAGCTCTCCAGTGATTGAAGAGCCTACCACCGTGCCTATTCAGCAGCATAATCAGGTGTTGGCTGAGAGAGATGAGCTGAAGAAGGCAAATGAAGAGCTGGAGAAAGAGTTGGCTCAACTCAAAAGCGAGAGAAGCGAAGCCGTCTACTCCTTCAAAAGGCAAACAGATCTGGTGAACCAGTTAGGGATAGATTTGACTAAGCAGATGGATGAGCGTGAGCGCTTGGGTCGGGACTTCAAAGCTGTCAATGACGTACTGGCCACCAAGAAGCAGCACTTGGATGAAGCGTACCGGAGGATATCCAAGTTTAATCAGCATTGGAAGGCCACCCTAGCAAACGGCAAGCAACGGGAGGATAAACTGAAACAACAGATCTCCAAATTGAAAGCCCGGGTGAAGGCTAGTGAGAAAATGTTTGATGAAGAAACCGCTCGCAGATACGCCGCCGAAGGCCTGCTTAATAAGACTCTTGCTAACCTGAAGGAGCGCAAACTGGCGTTTGAATCCAAGAAGCGGAAGTTAGAAGATTGTTTTGGCGAAGGAGTGTGGGAAGACTCAGTTGAAGGTCTTCAATACACTATTATGCGGAGGGAGTTACTCGTCGAAGGGTTGCTCACTCGGCCTGATCATCCAGAGATGAGGAAGCTGTTAGAAGAGTTTCGAGCCCGTGGCCGTACTTGACTATATTTGTAATCCTTTTGTGTTGATCATTGTTGTATGCTGACCATCACCAGGCTTGTTGGTCGAGGTCATGCTATTGATTTAGCTTGTATCCAGTGACGTTGTGTACCGCCTTGATGGGCTTTCTTTATATATGAGATGTTATTTACATGACTGGACCCAGACTTCTTCTTATCAGCACTGGCACTCAGGCACTAAGATCGGGGGAAATCTCCCTAACACACAGACACACGCTTGCATCTGCATGAAGCATTTGCATAGCTAGCACGTTGTCGTTTTTCTAACCCTTTGTGTATACAGGTTGTTCCAGGATTGATCAAAGACCGACCCACCGCTACCAGACCAGAGCAAATCAAGCCAGAGTTATGGAACAAGTGCAGACTGACGTTCAAGAACTCCGAGAGAGAATGGACCGCTTCATGGAGCTCATGCAAGTGGTTGCCAACGGCCAAGACCAGCTCAGAACCTTGGTCCAGCCTCTGATTTCAAGGGTTGACAGCAATGGTGTACTCCATGGTAGGACTGTTCCAACCCCTCCACCTGTTGAAACTCCTCAAAATGGCATCCCCGTGACCGGGGGGAATGGTAGTGGCAACGGTAATGTGATCGCTAACATGGGGCTCAACGGTAATACGACTGGCGTCGGTAATGGGAATTTCGAAGCTAATGTCAATGTTGGGCTGGGCAACGGCAACACAGGTGTTGGGAATCTGTATGGGCCTCAGCCATGGTTAGAAGACCGTCAAGAAGATTTGTTCTCCCAGAAAGGTGCTGAAGGAGAACTGACTGGTGAAGCACGTCTGAGGTTTAAGGCACTCGAGGACAAGATGAGGAATTTCGAGAACCTGAACACTATGGGTGTTGACATGTCCAAGTTGGGACTGATTGCTGATTTCAAGGTGCCTCCCAAGTTCAAGGTACCCGACTTTGAGAAGTACAAGGGCACCACCTGCCCTCGCGTCCACCTGAGATTATACTACCGGAAAATGTCCGCTCACTCTGAAGATGAGAAGCTGCTGATGCACTTCTTTCAGGATAGCTTGTCCGGGCCATCCTTGGAATGGTACATGAGTTTGGAACCTACCAGTGTGCACACGTGGAAGGAGCTTGCTGAGGCATTCGTGCACCATTACCAATATAACAGTGACTTGGCCCCGAACCGAGTTCAACTGCAGAATTTGTCACAGAGGAACAACGAAGGGTTCAAAGAATACGCCCGGAGGTGGCGTGAATTGGCAGCTAGAGTTCAGCCGCCGATGGTTGAATGGGAGCTTGTTGAAATGTTTGTAGCCACCCTCCCAGGGGTTTATTACGAGAAATTGGTCAGCAGTATGTCCGGAAGCTTCTCAGATCTCATCATCATGGGTGAGCACGTTGAAAATGGGATCAAACTGGGGAAAATTCAAGGTGATCTATCCTCAGCTGGAGGAGGAAAGAAACCGTATGATGGCAAAAGGCGGGAAGGAGAGACGAGCGCCGTGTCCAACGCTCGAAGGAAGGCTAAAGGCCCTCACCAGCAGGTGGCTAGCATAACCATCTCCGCTGTCCAACCACCCCAGCAGCAGTCGAATCATCAAGGGTACAGGAAGTATCAGAATAGGGCACCTCTATCAAGTCGCCACCTCGAGGCACCGCCCATGTCTTATGCTCAGTTGTTACAAACTCTGCTTCAGTTACAACTAATACAGAAGAGAACCTTGGCTCCCTTGACAGGGGCACCTCCTCCAGGTTATGATGCAAATACGACTTGCGAGTTTCACTCAGGGGCATCAGGCCACACGATAGAAAACTGCAAAGCCTTCAAGCACAAGGTGCAAGACATGGTGGATGCTAAGATCATCAACTTCTCGGATAATGTGCCAAATGTCACGAAGAACCCTATGCCGAATCATAGGGGAGGTGGGGTGAATGTCATTATTGAAGACGAGAATCGGGATGTGTTGACTGATGTCAAGGATCTGAAGACACCGCTTAGCTTCGTTAAAGCCAAGCTGATGAAAAGAGGCTTCTTCCCAAGCTATGGAGAATTGTGTATGGGCTGTGCGACTCGTCCTGATGGATGCGAACAGTTGATAGAAGGGATTCAGAGTCTGATGACCGAAGGGATCTTGCAGTTTATCCAAAGGGCCGAAAGTAGATCCGGAGAGGTAATGTTGAAGCAGGATGATGAGGTTGCCACCATCACCGTTCCTCGCCGGACGATCACTATTTCTGCACCTAGACCGCCCACAATTACCATCACCAAAGTTGGGCCGATACCTTTTGAAAGCACCAATGTTGTCCCATGGCATTATGGGGCATGACGTCTACTACAACGGACAGAAGTTGGAACTGGGAACCATCTGGGTCGGTTGTGGATAACCTAGCAGGCATTGGTGGAATCACTCGCAGCCGGGAGAGTATTTGCTCCACCTGAGGTTGTGGCGGACAAAGCCGACAAAGCTGATGTAACTGACAAGGGAAAGAATAAAAGTCATTGAAGAAACCCCTCGTGGGGTTAGAGAAGGAATTACTTGTTAAAGACGCGGAGGATTTTATGAGATTGATTAAGAAGAGTGACTACAAGATCGTGGATCACCTCCATCAAACGCCCTCGAAAATTTCCATCCTGAATTTGTTGCTGTGTTCTGAGGCACATCGCAACGCGCTGCTAAAGGTTTTGAATGCCACGTATGTACCGCAGGAAATATTGGTCAACCAGTTAGAAGGGGTCGTAGCCCACGTGAATGCTGGAAACGCGAGGTTAGGGTTCACTTGACCTGGAGCTGACGCCGAAGGGAAGAAACCACAATAGTGCCCTGCACATCTCGATAGAATGTAGGGGGAACGATCATGTCTCACGTGTTGGTAGACACAGGGTCGTCACTCAATGTTCTTCCGAAGAAGGCATTGATGAAGTTAGATACTCGAGGATTGATTTGCACACCCAGTGATCTGGTTGTGAAAGCGTTCGATGGAAACCAAACGTCATGTTTTCGGGGAGGTGACGTTACCAATCCAAGTTGGGCCGGAAACATTCGACGCAGTCTTCTATATCATGGACATCATGCCCGCCTACAGCTGTCTCTTAGGCCGGCCATGGATCCATTCTGTTGGCGCCAGTGACCTCCACGTTGCACCAGAAACTCAAGTACGCCGTCGGAGGGTAGCGTCGTGATTGTATGTGGCGAGGAGGATATAATGGTGAGCCATTTGTCATCCTTCAAATACGTTGAGATGGGATGGGGGAAATCCATGAAACCCTATGTCAGGCGTTCGAAGCTGTTAAAGTCAAGAACGTAGCTCCTGTAATCACTGAGAAACCAGAGATGACTCTCTCTTCCTTCAAGGAAGCCCAGGCCGTTGTTCAAGCTAGATCTACCCCAGGCTGGGGGAAAAATTCTAGAAATACCTAACAAGCAAGACAAATTTGGGGTTAGGATACTCTCCTGCGGCTGAAGCCTCCTCTTCTAGCAGTGCGTCGCGAGGTAAATGGCCGATCAGTTTACTAGTGGCGGGGGTGATATTTGAAAGTGTCAACGCAGTGTCTGAAGACGGCGAAGACAGTGACTGCGACCTAGACTCTTGGATCCCAGCCAAGCAATCCAGGCGAGAGCCTCAACAACTGGTCCATCAGGGATATCGTCCAAGAGACAGGCAAATAGTAATGATTTACTTTTTCCAATCATTGTACAACCCTATGTCCTACCCGGGGCATAGTGGTTTTATTGTCAGGGCCTTGTTTTGATTATGTACAAGCATTTTACCAAAAAATCAAAAGGCGTTTTTCTTCGTATTCCAAATGTTGTGATCTCTGTTATTCCTGTTTATGTTTGTTTTGAAAAAACAATAAAATGGCAATGGGGTTTGTGCTAACCTGCATATCCTTGTTTTAAGCTTAACCCTGGTTATTGCAGGATCCACATAGCAGATGACATCGACTCTGGACCTTCTACGACTCACTTAGACTTCGATTGCCCGATCTATCAAGCCGAAGAAGAGAATTGATGAAGACGAAGACCTTCCCGAAGAGTTGGCTCGCTTGTTGAAATAAGAAGAGAAAGTTATTCTGCCTCACGAGGAAGAGATTGAGATTGTGAATCTGGGTTCTGAAGAACTTGTCAGGAATGTCAGGATAGGGGCTGCATTGCAGAATGATGTCAAGCAGAGATTGGTCGAGATGCTAAGAGAGTATAGTGACGTCTTTGCTTGGTCGTACGAAGATATGCCCGGACTTGGACACGGACATCGTGGTCCATCACTTGCCGCTGCGAGAAGATTGCCCTCCCGTTAAGCAGAAGCTTAGGAGGACGAGACCAGATATGGCTGTTAAGATCAAAGAAGAAGTGTAGAAACAGCTTGATGCTGGCTTCTTAGCGGTTGCTACATACCCTCCGTGGGTCGCCAACATAGTTCCTGTACCGAAGAAGGACGGTAAGGTACGAATGTGCGTTGATTATCGGGATTTGAATAGGGCGAGCCTAAAGATGATTTCCCGCTCCCTCATATTGATGTGTTGGTCGACAATACAGCTCAGTTCTCCGTGTTTTCGTTCATGGATGGCTTCTCCGGCTACAATCAGATCAAGATGGCGCCGGAGGACATGGAGAAAACTACGTTTATTACACCTTGGGGAACATTTTGCTACAAGGTAATGCCTTTCGGCCTGAAGAACGCAGGGGGCCACTTACCAACGAGCAATGGTTACTTTGTTTCATGATATGATTCATCATGAGATTGAAGTCTATGTTGATGACATGATTGTGAAGTCCCAAACGAAGGAGGGACATCTGGTCAATTTGCTGAAGCTTTTTGAGAGGCTTAGGAAGTTCAGGTTGAGGCTGAATCCTAAGCAAGTGTACTTTCGGAGTACGGTCCCGGAAAACTACTGGGGTTTACTCGTGATCGAAAGAGGCATCGAGGTTGATCCTGCGAAGATAAAAGCAATACAAGAAATGCCAGCGCCAAAAAATCGAAAAAAGAAGTTCGTGGTTTCCTGGGCAGAATAAACTACATTACAAGGTTTATTCTCAGCTCACGGCCACGTGTGAACCGATGTTCAAACTACTAAAGAAAAATCAGGCGATTATCTGGAACGAGGATTCCCAGAAGGCATTCGATAAGATAAAACAGTATCTACAGGAACCTCCAATCTTGATTCCCCCAGTGGCCGGACGACCCTTAATCATGTACTTGACAGTTCTTGAGAATAGTATGGGGTGTGTTCTCGGTCAGCACGACGAGACGGGCAGAAAGGAGCATGCCATTTACTATTTGAGTAATAGGTTCACAGATTATGAATCTCGTTACTCGATGCTGGAGAAAACGTGTTGTGCACTAGTCTGGACTGCCAAACGTTTACGACAGTACATGCTCAATCACACCACTATGCTAATTTCGAAGATGGATCGATCAAGTACGTCTTCGAGAAGCAAGCACTTTCGGGCAGGATTGCCAGATGGCAAATGGTGTTGACGGGAATATGACATTCAGTACGTTTCCCAGAAGGCCATCAAAGAAAGCGTATTGTCTAAGTACCTTGCCGAACAGCCGATCGAAGATTACCAGCCGATGAAATTTGAATTCCCTGATGAGGATATCATGTTCTTAAGCGAAAGATTGCGACTAACCGTTGCCCGACGAGGGTCCAGATAGGAAATCCCAATGGAAATTTATATTTGACGGGGCGGTTAATTCTTACGGAAGTGGCATTGGGGCAATCATCACAACTCCCCACGGATCCCACATCCCGTTTACTGCGAGACTGGCGGTTTCCGGCCACCAATAACGAAGCGAAGTACGAAGCATGCATCATGGGTCTAGAGGAGGCAATTGATTTGAGAATCAAGAACCTAGATGTATATGGTGACTCGCACTTGTGATCAACCAAATTAAAGGGGAGTGGAGACTCGTCAATCGAATTTGGTGACGTACATGAACTATGCCAAAAGGCTGCTTCCGTTCTTGATCGAGTGGAACTCCATCATGTGCCCAGGGCCGAGAATCAGATGGCTGATGCCTTAGCCACGTTGGCTTCGATGTATAAAGTCAATTTTTGGAATGAAGGCTCCAAGTATTGTCCTTTCTCGTCTTGATAGACCTGCATTCATCTTTGCAATCGAGGAAGCCTCCGACGGCAAGCCATGGTTCCATGATATCCAGACTTTCCTTATGACTAAAGGAGTATCCTGTGGGGAGCGTCCGCCCAGGATAAGAAGACTCTGAGGAGGCTGTCTAGAAATTTTTATCTCAATCGTGATGGAGTTTTGTATAAAAGAAACCACGATCTCGTGCTACTCAGATGTGTAGATGAGAAAGAAGCGAGCATGCTCATGGAAGAAGTCCATGAAGGCACATTTGGTACGCACGCCGGCGGGCATGCTATGACAAGAAAGATCCTGAGAGCAGGATACTACTGGTTGACGATGGAATCGGATTGCTTTAAATTCACGAAGAGATGTCATAAATGTCAGATTTATGCTGATAAGATTCATGTGTCGCCGTGCCCGTTAAATGTCATGTCCTCCCCGTGGCCGTTCTCCATGTGGGGCATCGACATAATAGGCAAGATCGAGCCCGCTGCATCTAACGGTCATCGTTTCATTCTAGTAGCTATCGACTACTACCAAGTGGGTGGAGGCAGCCTCATATGCTAATGTGACCAAGCAGTGGTGGCTAAATTCATAAAGAGGGGACATCATCTGTCGATACGGAATTCCCGAGCGGATCATTACTGATAATGAATCGAATTTGAATAACAAGATGATGAAGGAGCTGTGCCAGAGTTTCAAGATTGAACACCACAACTCATCTCCTTACCGGCCGAAAATGAATGGCGCCGTTGAAGCGGCCAATAAGAACATCAAGAAGATTGTACAGAAGATGGTTTGTGACCTACAAGGATTGGCACGAGATGCTGCCATTTGCACTGCATGGGTTATCGTACAACGTACGTACATCAATCGGGGCAACTCCTTTTCTCACTAGTGTACGGTATGGAAGTTGTCCTACCGTTAGAAGTTGAGATCCCTTCTTTACGAGTTTTGGTTGATGTGAAACTCGATGAGGCAGAATGGATTAAGAACCGACTGAACCAACTCAGCCTGATGGACGAGAAGAGGTTAGCATCGATTGCGCATGGTCGTCTGTACCAAAGCCGAATGAAGAAAGCTTATGATAAGAAGGTGCACCCTAGAAGCTTTCAGACGGGTGATCTCGTCCTGAAGAAGATTCTTCCTCCACACTCCGATCACCGGGGCAAGTGGACTCCCAATTACGAAGGTCTGTACGTCGTCAGCAAGGTCTTCTCGGGAGGAGCCTTGTTGTTATCCACGATGGATGGCGAAGAATTTTGCATCCCCGGTGAACGCGGACGCGGTCTAAAAAATA
This sequence comes from Lathyrus sativus, assembly GCA_963859935.3. Lineage (NCBI taxonomy): Eukaryota > Viridiplantae > Streptophyta > Magnoliopsida > Fabales > Fabaceae > Lathyrus > Lathyrus sativus. The sequence goes on from OZ012739.1 coordinate 40,020,454, forward strand.
CTTTGCTTAAAAAATGACCCGCTGGAAAGAAAAAGAATATCCAGGAAAAAATGGGGGCATCCCGTGCGGAACCATAAAAAAGGGGAAAAGGTTCGGGAAAAAGTTAGGGATATAAAAGAAAAGAATGTACACCCGCAAAGTCGAAAACCTGAAAGGGCGACTTTGGCAAAAAAGGGTATCCCGGTGAATCGAAAACCCGGAAGGGCGATTCAGGCAAAAGTTAGGGATTTGAAAAAGCAAATGACTGCGTTCCGCGTATGGACTTTCATTGTTTAGTGGTTTGGGAAGACCTGAGGGCCGTCTATCTCAATCAATCTCTTCTGAAGCTGAAGCGTCGGAGAAGTATCGAAGTCGAGTGGGTCATAGAGGGATCAACTCATGGTGTTCGTCTACGCCTCATTGCCGACATTTGTGTATATACTGATGTATATTTATGTTTGTTCTATTTGCGTAGCTTCCTCATCCCAGGAGCTTTGAATCTGTTGTAAAACATTTTTGCCCATTCAGGGGTTCGTTATCAATAAAATGTATACTATTCAGCAATTATGTTTGTTTTGTTTAGCATCTATCTGCTTTGTTTGCGAAAAAGAACGCCGATGTTTTTGATAAAATGTGCATACATAAACTTACTGGCCTAGGCCACTGATTGTTGAAACAATGAGTTACTTGAGCATTGTCACAACCGATGATAACCCTTGATAGGTCCCTTTGAAAAGGGTATCTTGTCTGTTTGTTTGTGTTGTTGCAGGTATAGCATATTCCCAGGCAGTACGCCGTATGCGTTCCCGAGCAGGATGATTCCTTCATCTCAGCAAGTTCAGCAGCACCCACCCGTGGAGTATGAACATGAGATCGTAAGAATCGATATGTCTCCCCAACCATAGAAGATTCTCTCCCCAATCAGATGCATCCTGAAGGATTCGTCGTCGCCCTCCCCAGCTGAGTCATACACTGAAGTGTCCAGCTTTTCGATAGCTCAGACTGAAGTCTTCAGCGGATTGAAACTCCCCACAGAGTCGTACTCTCCCCTGTGAAGCAGGATGATTCCTTCTTCCCCAGCCGAATTTGCAGTTCCCCAAGAGAGCCGAGTCCTGGGAAGCCGTTTGGGCCATGATTGGTTTTCCTCAGTAGAATGTTGATTAGTTGATGCTGTATTTCCCTACCGGAGTCTTTATCTCCAGGAAAGTTTTAGCCGCGAAGGTCGTGCAGTTTATTTCTGCAATTGACATCGTTTTTCTTCAGAAGTTGTGGTTCGTACACCTAGATAAGCAGGTCCAAGTTCTCGGAGAGCTTTATTCCCCTGCAGCAGTCAACTGAAGATCGTTCTCCCAGGTGGAGTCCAGTTGAGATTAGTGTGACCTCTTCTCCTCGGCAGGATGATTCCTTCCTCCACCAGAGTGGTTCTTTCTCCTTGACAGGAGGATTCTCCCTTCAGCATTTATTTTGCTGATGGGGGGTCGGTAGCATTTTGCATGATTGCATAGCATCTACCCTAAACGCGTAGCATTTCCACCGTGTGGAGCATCGCGCCATTGTCGATCATATGCATATGAAACATGAGTTAGGTTGTTACCGTTCTTGTTTTGCAGGGTGTTCCCCGGCAGGTGTGTCTGCTCAGGATGATTCCCTGAAATCTCGGAAGAGTTATGTGGCTCAAGATGATTCTTGAATTCCCCGGAAAATTCGTTTGCCCCAAGATGATTCTTGAATTCTCCAGCGAAGTGTTTGTTTAAGACGATTCTTAAAATCCCCAGTGAAGTCACCAGAGAGAGCCGCGCAAGTTGATGCTTAGAGTCCCCGGGCAGAGTGTTTGCTCAGGATGATTCCTGAAATCTCTAGCAGAGTTATTGGGTTCAGGATGATTCTTGAAGTCCCCCGGCGGAATTATTTGTCCAAGATGATTCTTGAAGTCCTCAGTAGAGTTGATTCACCCAAAATGATTTCTGGATCCCCGAAGCAGAGTTACTTGATAGTTCTCTAGAATCCCTAGCGGAGATGTGTCATCCCCAGCAGGTTTTAAACAGAAGAGTTGAAATTTCCTTAAAGATTGGATGATTGAAGTCCGGCAGCAGTGCCAAAACCCCAGGCTTACTGATGAAGTCACAACTGTGATGTCAAAGCAGTTCTCCCAGCTGACGCGGAGTGCCTGACGGTGAAATATCAGACATCCTTACTGGTTCATGATTAACTGAGGATTCTATTCCCGACTTACTGACAAAGTCCGGCTGATGCCCGAAAGTTCTTTGAATGCCCGACGGCATAAATAGCTTGATTGTTAAAAGTTCCTAATGACCTGACGAGTCCCGAGGAATCCTTCTTCCGCAAGAGTGCCTGACAGCAATATCAGCTATGTATCGCCGGTTACCGAGTAACCAGCGACCCCTTGATGACTTGAGGAGGAAGACCTATAGCAAAATCAGATGATCATCCTGACGGAGATTTGACCCTTCACCAACTACCGTGTGGCCAATTCCCCCAGCAGAGTTGATGTGAGAGTTTTGATGGAGTATTGATGAAGTACGATTTGGGGAAGATGGAACTGAAGCTCTGAACTTCCATGGTTTCTTTCCCTCCAACATTCAAAAGGAAGAAGACGACTAGGTAGCCATTGGATATGGGCTGAAGACTTTGACCTGGGAAGGATCCAACGGCCACGAGTGATTTAAATTTTGTGAAGGATTCTGAGTTGATATGAAACGATGCGTTTCATTTAATTGTTGTTTTGGGCTTAAGTCACGGATTGCTATCAACACCCCACTTCTGGCCCAGTCTGGATATTGAACTGAATTTTGTTGCTATTCATACCACGCGCCTATTAATTTCTCATTGTTTTCTTTTAGTTTCTCATTTCATTCATGGTTATTGGAAAATTCATAAATAATTGAAAAATCACTCAAATAATTCCATTCTTTTTCCATGGATTCATGATTGAATCTAGTTTTTTAGACAAAAAAAATATTAACATTTCATGCATTTTTTATTTTTTATTTGAATTTGTTGAATTTTAATTGATATTAAAATAACCATGGTTGATACCTTGTTTTGTTGAATTTGGTTTGATCATGTGATGATGATTCTTGCCTTGATTTTTTGTGTGTAGCTAGAATAGATATGCATGTTCCCCCTATATTTTTCTCACATTTTTATGATAGATGTAAGTTGTAGTTTTAGGTTGAAACTTTAGGAGCTCCATTTTTAGGGTTTATGGTTGGTACCTTATGATTTAGGTTTCATATCTAGGACCTTGGTGGGATGATTCAACCTCTGAATTTTGTATGGTAGATTCATGATTGAATTAGGGTCCCTTAGGAATTTTTGTAGGAATTTACAATGTAGTTTACTATTTTTGTTGGATTTTAGTTTAGGTGCTAACTTTGGATGATTCTAATGCACTGATTTGACTAGAATGACTTCTTTAGTTCCTTAGATTATGGTTTGTCCTCTTGCTCTTGGTTGGTGTTGAAGGACAAGCTTGGGCTACCATGGATTGAAGAAAAAAGCTGAGATGTGAAGATCTTCCCTCCTTTGGTGTAGTGTTGATTAGGTGTTAAGATTAGGGTTTGTAGGCAAGAGCTTCTAGATAGATTCTCTTCCTTCATAAACATGGAAGATGTTGATCACTTTCCATTCTTCCCTATGAATGTAAGGTCCCCTTGTAAAGGCCTCATCCCTCCTTTGGTAGGATGTGTGGCTCTTTACAAGTTGTAGAACCTTTGAGGGTCCCTTTCTCTGATGATAGGATGCTTAGTGGTGACCCTTTGGTCTTCACTCTGCTACCAATCATCCAAACCTTGCTCTTGTTAGAGGGAATCTTTCTCCCTTGCTAGAGGATGGAGTTCCTTGCTAGAAGATTGAAGATGCTAGAAGTTGATACTTCTCTGTATTTGAAGACTGCCTTTGAAGCTGAAGCTGGAAGATCAGGAAGAGCAAGTTGATACTTGTGAAGAAGGAAGAGCTGAAGCTTGAAGAAGAAGGATAACAAGTTGATACTTGTGAGAGGAATTCATTGAAGATTGAATGAAGGAGCTGAAGCTTGAGGTTGGAAAGCAAGTTGATACTTGTGAGTTTAATGCACTGAGTCCCTGAAGGAACAAGTTGACACTTGATATTAGGGTTGAGACCTGAAGGTGGAATTTACTGAAGACTTGAAGCTTGAAGTTGAAGGAGAGGCATAAGTTGATACTTATGTTTGATGTGTTGGAAGCTTGAAGAAGCAAGTTGACACTTGCTATTGAGGATGATAGCCTTTAAGGGCAGTTGAAGGCTGAGAACTGAACTAATGTCAGAGGAACTTTGCTGTCAGAGGAGAGCTTTGCTGTGGGAGCTGTTGATCTGCTTTCTTTCCTGTCTGTTTGCTTTCTGTGCAACTGTATTGAGGTGACTTGTTTGATTTGCTTGATGGATTAGAATAAGTTCATATTTAGATTGACTTAAGCTAGGAGCATGATTGCACTATGGAGCTTGAGTTGCTCCCTCTGCTTGTGTTTTTACTGTATGGCTTTGCTTGCTGGTATTCGGTAGAGCCCAGCTCCCTTGCCTATGTGGTTTGTGATCTGCTTGATGGCATTTTACTTTACTTCTCCTGCATGATTGCAGCTATTGTGTTTGCTTGATAGCATGTTATTTCTTCTGTATGATTGCAGTTATTCATATCTGGCTTGAGGTTGAGATGAGCTTGTGGAGGCTGCTGCCCCACACACATTTGCCCTCTCACCCATCATTGCATGCATTTTACAGTCGTTTATTGTTTACTGTTTAAGCTGATGCTTTATCTGTTTTTGTTTATCATTGACATGATCCCCTAGGAATCTCACTTCCTTTGATAAGGAAGTGATGATTAGAACTTTAGGTTGACACCTATGCATGATAACTTCTAGGAGTTCCCTGTTTCAAACCTCAACCATAGGATGAATCCTTGGAATGACAACAGTAGTACTTGATAGTCTCCCCTTAGTTGAACCTGTTCTCTCTTTTCATCTCGAAACAAATTAAAATACAGTAATAAAGGTTAACTGACATCGTACATTACGAGCCTTAAGCTATCTGAGAAAGGGTTGTCGGAGAGTTTCTTTTCGACAGCTTGGATGTTTAGTATGGTACCCTTTGGGTGACATGCGACGCATTCACTCTCAGGTTATAGTCTCTAGTGCGATATTGGTTGAAAACATCCATAAAAAACAGTTCTTTCGTAAAAAGACAGAAAACAAAACTTCGAACCTTTTTGCCCCGTGGGCCCATAATTCAAAGGAAGCTTTTCTGAAGAAAAGAGTGTCGTTAACTCCCAGTTCTACCGCAAACAGTAACGCCTAAGGCTCCAAGGGTCGAAGCTGCGTACGCCAAACTGCTGGAACTGTCTGTTAACCCTACTCGATAAAACAGATGAATCTGAATTCCCGTAATCCGTATTATGCCGAACTACGTTGACTCTGATTTCTCATTCTCTAATGAGAATACGTAGGCATAAAGTGCGACGTTTTGCCGAGTCATTTTTCTTTTCTTTTTCAGACCGGCCTTGATAGGTAGATATATAAAACCAACCCATCAGATAAACATAACAAGCGTGGATCCCATCGAGTACGATGGACGTGAGGGGTGCTAATACCTTCCCTTGCATAACCGACTCCCGAACCCAGACAATGGTTGCGATGACCTTGTCTTATACCTTTTCGTTAGGTTTTTCTGATCGTTTCCTTTCCCGCTCTGAGGGATAAATAACGGAAGGTGGTGACTCTTCTGTTTTGCCGGGCACCTTATTTTCGCGGGTAGCGACAATTATCACAGCTTCATTTCATTCCCTTTCAAAGAACACTTGTGTATTTCTTTTGAGTGATATTTGTTTCAAGGAGAAGATCGACCGTGAAGATTGATAGCACCATACTCTCAAAGACATCAAACTTATTTCAAGATTGTTTTGTATTACCTTGTTGTTCAGGACTGTTGGAAAACAAGTGAGTGTTTGAAGAGGATTGTTCTTCCTACACTTTAGTTACCTATAGATTAAATAGTAGGCTTCACCATTGGTGTGATTAGGCTGTGCAATCATTCTAAACTATAGTGAAATCTCTTTCGAGTCGAAAGGGAGTGGAGTACTCTCGGAGTGTGAGGGGAACCACTACAAATTCTTTGTGTCTCTTTTTCTTTTCAGCACTTTAATTTCAAGTCCTTAACAAATTAACCGAAAAGAACCAAGAACCGAAAAAGACCTGAAAATAATTTTTGAAAACCTAATTCACCCCCTCTTAGGCGCATTTACAAGTTACAATGACGCCAATCAGGAACGACGAAGACGTGGAAGCAATGTTTCGGTGTCACATGATGTTTGGTCACTTATCCACAATTGAACTGTATGTTCGTCTACTAGACAATGCCGAAACATTTCTGACGCAAGAGGCACAATCACACTAGTATGGAATGAGCCAGAACATATGATGACGAACCAACACAAAACAATGAACCTTTCATACCAAATGAAGAGGTTAGGTGAAGAAAGCGACGATGATCTTCAAGAGGTCAGGATGCAAGATATTTTTTGGTAACAGCGATGACGAAGACGATTGTCACACCCTCATTTTCGCCTTTAGCCTTTATACCCTACATTCGCCATAACATACATCATTTTATTGCATATCGAGCATGTGGGTACGGATTGGGTCGATTCGTCATTTTCCATTTCAAATGAGATAACTTGTCTACCTTGGGACTACATGGAAGGAAAGGTTCATCATTTAAGGTTTGATCTAAATTGAAAGTCTATTCTTGTAGATTTCTTCAAAGAGAAGTTACTTGACGAAATATTAGGATATTCAAGATATATTCCTAATGACCATGAAATGCAAGGCATAATTCAAGATTGCTTCATCCAATTTTGTTTATAAATTCTTGATCAAGTGGAGTCCAAATTTGCAAAGCATGAGTCAAGATCACAAGTCCATAATTCAAGACTTCATCCATTTCAAGCTTAATGGTTCTAAGGAAATCCATCATGAATTCAAGATTAAAGGCAAGAATATTACAAAGAGAAGTTTTATGACATTACAAGAATGTCATTTGTTGCAAGATTTCCAACTCTAAGTAATGTTTAGAAATTAATTTATTTCTAATCTTCATTCAAGTCTCTAGTCAAATTCATGTTATGGTAATGCCACACCCAAGTCTACATTATGCTTACAAACATCCAAGAAACATGAAAAGATTAAATCAACATTGGAATGTTTTAGGACCAAGATTATGCATGTTAGTCATGAACAAAACAGCCCCATGCAAGAGGAGACAAACTACCTCATGTCACAAAATCTACATGTCACAAGACCAAGGGAATAACATGTGACAATGCTTCTACATATCAGAATTTTCAAAATGCTGTCAAGAGTTGGTGGCATTGACCAAGAGGAGCTGTCCAAACACAAACCAACAAAATGGGTGCAAGGCACAAGGTGCTGCAGAAAAACAGCATAGGCAAAGTGCAAACAGCAAAAATGCTGCATAGCTCTTGCATGGAAATGGAAAGAAAGAGAGTGGCATGAGGAGAAGGTGGTAAGAGACACCACTCCATGAAAAATCTGATATGTGGGGAGAAGTGAAAACCCTAGAGGAGTTGAGATAAGAAGAGGGGGCTGTAAACAAAAAGGGATGACTCTTCATTCATTCAAGATTCATTCTACACACATTTGCAAAACCAGAAAATAGAGAGAGCTAACAAAACCCTAAAAACCAGAAAAAATAGGAAGCTTTGCAAACCAGAAAAAGAGAGTGATATAGAACCATGAGGATCATTGAGAAACAAAACCTTCACAACATAGAGTGAAGAGGGAGTGAAGTACTTTCAACCAAGACCAAGGAGGACTTGCAAGAAGGATAGAAAGCTCTTGGGTATCCATTTCTTCCAACCTTTCTCCCTTTATTTTTTTGCTCTTACATTCATTTTGTTTACTCTTTTATGTATTGTTGTATTGTATGTTTCATGTAAGGTCCCAAAGGAACCAAGAAACCGTTCTTAAGAAACACAAAAAACAAAAGAAAACATAGAAAAGTTAGGTTTTTTCACTCTGGTAGCCTGACACGGGCCGTGTCACACAACACGGCCACCCGTGTCGCCCAACACGGGCCGTGTCACACAACACGGCCACCCGTGTTGCACCTATGTTTGAGGTTTCAACATCCAAAAACCCCAGGCTTTACAACACGGGCCGTGTCACACAACACGGCCACCCGTGTTTGCACCTCTGTCATGCCCTAAAAACTCACATTGCAGGTACCCTATGACACGGGCCGTGTCATACAACACGGCCACCCGTGTTACTCCACTGTTTTGCTACTTTTTTCGATATTTTACCTCCAAAAAAAATTTTTCTCAAGGAGTTCGCCGTGTTTTTATTGCATGTCTCGATTTTTTTAGCCGACTTAATCTCATATGTTTGTATGATTTTAGTATGAATATTGCTATTGTCCTAGGTGAATTTTGATTCTAAAAAACCATTTTCAAAAACGAACTCTCGATTTTATCGAGCCATTTTCAACCTTGTAAGTCGGCCGCCTTGTGCGTCCGCCATCGACCTTGTTCGTATCAC
>OZ012739.1:40029520-40070618 GCA_963859935.3 Lathyrus sativus
TAAAGTCTCCAGCGGAATTGAAATTCCCCACAGAGTTGTACTCTCCCCGGCAAGCAGGATGATTTCTCCTTCCTCAGCCAAGTTTGCAAATCCCCAAGAGAACCGAGTCCTTGGAAGTCGTTGAAGCCATGATTTGTTTTCCCCAGTAGAGAGTGTTGAATAGCTGATGTTGTATTTCCCCACCGGAGTCTTTATCTCCCAGAAAGTTTAGCCGAGAAGGCCGCGCAGTTTATTTCTGCGATTGATATCGTTTCCTCGACAGTTTGTGGTTTGAATACCTGGTTGAGCGGGTTCAAGTTCTCGAAGAACTTTATTCCCCTGCAGCAGTCGTCTGGAGTTTGTCTCCCCAGGTTTTGTCCAATTGAGATTGGTGTGACTTCTTCTCCTCGGCAGGATGATTCCTCCTCCCCAACAGAGTGGTTCTTTCTCCTTGACAGGAGGATTTTCCCTTCAGCATTTATTTTTTTGATGGGGTCGTAGCATTTTGCATGATTGCATAGCATTTACCCTAAAACGCATATCATTTCCACTGTGTGGAGCATTGCGCCATTGTCAAAGCATGTGCATATGAAACATGAGCTAGGTCGTTACCGTTCATGTTTCGCAGGTGTTCCTCCGCAGAATGGTTTGCTCAAGATGATTCTTGAATTCTCCAGCAAAGTTGATTGCTTAAGATGATTCTTAAAATCCCCAATGAAGTCACCAGAGTTGGTTTCTCAAGTTGATGGTTAAAAATCCCCGACAAAGTGTTGGCTCAGGATGATTCCTGAAATCTCCAGCAGAGTTATTGGTTCAGGATGATTCTTGAAGTCCCCGGTGGAGTTACTTGTCCAAGATGATTCTTGAAGTCCTCAGCAGAGTTGATTCATCCAGAATGATTTCTGGACTCCCGAAGTAGAGTTACTTGATAGTTCTCCAGAGTCCCCAACGGAGATGTGTCATCCCCAACAGGTTTTAAACAGAGAAGTTGAAATTTCCCTTGAAGACTTAATGATTGAAATCTGGCAGTAGTGCCAAACTACCAAGACTTACTGATGAAATCCAGCTGGGATGTCGAAGCAGTTTATCTCCGCTGACGCAGAGTGCCTGACGGCAAAAGATTGTATATCCTTAGTGGTTCCTGAGCGATTAAGGATTCCCTTGAAGACTTACTGATGAAGTCCAGCTGCGATGTCGAAGCAGTTTGCCTAGATGACGCAGGGTGCCCGACGGAAAAAGATTGTATGTTCTTAGTGGGTCCCTGATTGATTAAGGATCTCATTTCAAGACTTACTAATGAAGTCCAGCTGTGATGTCAAAGCAGTTTGCCTAGCTGATGCAGAGTGCCTGACGGCAAAAGATCGTATACCCTTAGTTGGTTCATGATTGACCGAGGATTCTATTCCCGACTTACTGATGAAGTCCGGCTGACACTCGAAATTTATTCGAATGCCCGATGGCATAATTAACTTGATTGTTAAAAGTTCCTAATGACCTGATGAGTCCCGAGGAATTCTTCTGCCGCAGTGTCGCAGAAGGCCTGACGGCAATATCAGCTATGTATCGCCAGTTGCTGAATGACCCGTGATCCCTTGATGACTTGAGGAAGAAGCTGCAGCGAAATCTGATAATCATCCCGACGGAGATTTGAGAGTAGCCATTCACCGGTTGCCGAATAACCGGTGATCCCTTATTGACTTACTGATGAAGTCCGACAAAGATGTTGTCGACGTGCCTAGCGACACGATGAGTCCATAGGTGACGATAAGGAATTCTTCTGCAGTGGCGCAAAATGCCTGGCGGCAGAATTAGCCATTATTCACCAGTTACCGAATGACCGGTGATCCCTTATTGACTTACTGATAAAGTCCGACAAAGATGTTGTCGATGTGCCTAGCGACACGATGAGTCCATAGATGACGATAAGGAATTCTTCTGCAGTGGCGCAGAATGCCCGACGGCAAAATTAACCATCATTCACCACTTGCTGAATAACATGTGATCCCTTATCGACTTACTGATGAAGTCCGACGAAGATGTTGTCAACGTGCCTAGCGACACGGTGAGTCCATAGGCGACGATAAGGAATCCAGCTATCCTTTACCAATTACTGTGTGACCAATTCCCCAACGAGTTACCGTGCAACTGTCATGTTCATTTTTGAAGATGTTCCTACCAATTAGAGTATCGTTTACCTGTGCGGTTGGAAAATCACCAGTTACCGTGTAACCGGTGATCCCTTGATGATTTGAGGATGCAACGATATCAGATAAGTTAGAGAATCATCCTGACGGAGGTTCAGATCAGTATTCTCCAGTTAGTTGCCGTGCAGCTATTATTTCAGTTTCCGAAGATTTGTTCCCATCAGAGTATCGTGTGCTCATGCAGTTGGCAAATTTCCGGGTTTGTTGGTATTCAACCGCCTTTTACCTTGATTGTTTGAGAGCCGTCCGCATCTCACCCAGTCAGGTCCAAGCCGTTTGAATAGGGGCAGCTGTTGCACCCCAAAATTTGCCCAACATTTCTTTACCTAGCTTGTGTTTCATTTCATTCACATTAGCATTATCATTTGCATTCCATTGACATGTATGCAGGAGATCAAGAGGTATGATTACCAATCAAAAGCTACACAATACTATGAAGCCAGCTAAGAAGGTTATTCAGATGTTTAAGGGTTGATATCCTTGTCAAAGAAGTAAAAGATCCTCTGAGTTCTCCCATCATGCTCATTTCAAATTCTGCCTGCATACATGTAGCAAACTCCTTTCCAAGCATAATATTTGTTGATCCAAAAATAATATCATCTACATAAATTTGGCAGATTAGAAGATCTTTCTTAATTGTTTTACAAAAGAGTGTTGTATCCACTTTGCCTCTGATGAAATTCTTCTCCAGAAGAAAATTGCTTAATCTCTCATACCAAGCTCTGGGAGCTTGTTTTAATCCATATAGAGATTTCTTTAATTTGAAAACATGATCTGGAAATTTTTCATTTTCAAAACCAGGAGGTTGGTGGACATAAACTTCCTCTTCTATAATACCATTAAGAAAGGCACTTTTAACATCCATCTGATACAGAGTGATGTTATTTTGTGCAGCAAAGGAAATAAGAAGGCGTATAGATTCTAACCTTGCCACTGGAGCATATGTCTCAGTGTAATCAATACCTTCTTGTTGACTGTACCCTTGAGCAACCAGCCTTGCCTTGTTCCTCTCAACTTCTCCTTTCTCATTTAGCTTATTTCTGAAGACCCGTTTTGTAACCAATTATATTGAATCCTTGAGGTCTCTGAACTAGATCCCATACATCATTTCTGCTGAATTGATTTAGCTCTTCTTGCATGGCAATAATCCAATCATTGTCTTGCAGAGCTTCATCTACAGAAGATGGTTCAATTTCTGACACTAGTCCAAATAGTGATGCTTCAGATGATCTTAGAAAGGATCTTGTTCTGATGGGATCATCCTTCTTTCCAATAATGACATCCTCTGGATGAGAAGCTTTAATTCTGGATGATGATCCTCTAATAGTTGACTCTTCAGAAATGTTTAGATTATTCATCTGAGAAGTTAAAGGAGTAGCATCTGGAGTTGCTTCTGGTTCTTTAACTTGAATTTTGTCTGCTTCTGGAACTTCAGAATCAATAAAGACTACTTCCCTATCTGCAGAGTTATCAAACTGCTTTGGCTTTTTAGAGCCAAGCTTATCATCAAATCTGACATGAATGGATTCTTCCACAATTTGTGTCTCAGTGTTGTATACTCTGTAGCCTTTAGAGCGTTCAGAATATCCAAGCATGAAACACTTTTGTGCTTTGGAATCAAACTTGCTCAAATTTTCCTTAGTGTTTAACATATAGCAAATACATCCAAAAGGATGAAAATAAGAAATGTTGGGATTTTTGTTCTTCCACAGTTCATAAGGAGTCTTCTTCAGAAGAGGTCTAACAGACACTCTGTTCTGAATGTAACAAGCTGTGTTGATTGCTTCTGCCCAAAAATGTTTTGCCAGATTTGTCTCATTGATCATGGTTCTGGCCATTTCTTGCAAAGTTCTATTTTTCCTCTCTACAACCCCATTCTGTTGTGGAGTTCTAGGACAGGAAAAATCATGAGCAATGCCATTTTCAGAAAAATATTTTTCAAAAAATTTATTTTCAAATTCACCACCATGATCACTTCTGACTTTTATAATTTTGAAATTCTTTTCATTCTGGACTTGCTTGCAGAAGTCAAAGAACACAGAATGTGACTCATCCTTGTGTTTTAAGAACTTTACCCATGTCCATCTACTAAAGTCATCAACAATGACTAATCCATACTTCTTGCCTCTGATGGATGCAGTTTTCACTAGTCCAAACAGATCAATATGAAGTAATTCTAGTGTTTAGAAGTAGAAACAACATTTTTTGATTTGAAAGATGTTTTTGAAAACTTCCCTTTCTGGCATGCTTCACAATGAGCATCTGAAGTGAACTTCAGATTAGGGAGTCCTCTGACAAGATTAAGTTTATTAATCTGAGATATACGTCTCATATTAATATGGCCAAATCTTCTGTGCCAGACCATTGCTCTTCATTTACAGACAAGAGGCATTTAACATTTTGAACTTTAAGTTCTGAAAGATTTATTTTATAAATGTTGTTTTTCCTCTTACCACTAAATAGGATAGAGCCATCCTTTTGACTAATAGCTTTACAGCATTTTTGATTAAAGGTAATATCATAACCATTGTCACTTAATTGACTTATGGACAATAAGTTATGCTTTAACCCTTCAACAAGTAAAACATTAGTAATAGAGGGAAGTTTACCATTTCCAATAGTGCCAGATCCAATGATCTTGCCCTTCTGGTTCCCTCCAAACTTCACGTCACCTCCAGATCTAAGTTCAGGCTTTGGAACATAGACTTTTCTCCTGTCATGTGTCGTGAGCATCCAGAGTCCAGGTACCATGATTGGCGTCCTGACCTTGCTGCTAAGAACATCTGCAACAAGAATTATTTTGTTTTTAGGTACCCAGATCTTCTTGGGTCCTTTGGGGTTAGTTGGTTTGTAGGTTTGTCTAAACTTGTGTTTTTCAACATAATGTTTATTTTGACTTGCCTTGGGTTTAAACACATAAGTATTCTTCTTAGAGCTTGTATGTTTAATGTCATTTAAGTGACAAAATTTAAATTGAGAATACAGAGGTGTCTTCTTGATGAAAAGTTTGTCAACAGGTTTTGGATTGCTTCCAGATGAAGATTCATATCCAATACCTCTTCTGTTGTTTCCACTAACACCATAGATCATAGAAGCCATCTTGCCTTCTGTCTATGCTCTTAGTAAGAAATCTCTGAAAGCTAGAGTCATATTTTTCTAAATGTTTTCACATGACTTAGTCTCAGATTCAGATTCTTGTTGAGTTATTTCAAAGTCATTTTTGATTTCAGATTTATTTCTTTTTGCTCAACAAGTTCTGTTTTCAGAAGATCAATCTCAGATTCAAGATTGCTTTTCAGCTTCTTGTATTTGAGTTTGATATTGTTATAACTTTTAAGAACTTCTGTTAAAACTTTTGTAAGTTCTTCTTTGGTAAGTTTAGCCGTTACCTCTTCTGCGTCATCATCAGATTCAAAATCTGATTCATATCCTGAGGTACCTTCCTCTTGATCCTCTGTGCTGGCCATCAGTGCAACATTAGCACATTCTTCTTCTGATTCAGAAGATGATTCAGATTCATCTGAGTCATCCCATGTTGCCATCAAAACCTTCTTCTTTTTTGTTAAACTTCTTCTTGGGTTTTTCTTTCTGAAGTTTGGGGCAATCATTCTTGTAGTGCACAGGTTCTTTGCACTCATAGCACACAACTTCTTTCTTGGCAAATCTTCTATGTCCAGAAGATTCCTTTCTATTGTCAGATCTTCTGAAGTTGTTGAACTTCTTTCCCTTGTGCTTCTAGAGTCTGTTGATCCTTCTGGGCAGCATGGATAACTCATCTTCTTCAGAAGAAGAAGATTCTTCAGAGCTTTCTTGAATGACCTGCAAAGCTTTAGCAGTTTTGTTAGATTTTAATGCAACAGATTTACCTTTTTCTTTCTTCTGAGGTTCATCTTCCTCAAGCTCAATCTCATGGCTCCTCAGTGAGCTGATGAGTTCTTCTAGAGAGATCTTGTTCAGATCTTTAGCCATCTTCAAGGCAGTCACCATTGGTCTCCATCTGGTAGGCAGACTTCTGATGATTTTCTTTACGTGATCTGATGTAGAGTATCCCTTGTCCAGAACTTTCAGCCTAGCAGTGAGTATCTGAAATCTGGAGAACATGGCTTCAACAGATTCAGAGTCTTCCATTTTGAAGGCCTCATACTTCTGGATCAGAGCCAGAGCTTTTGTCTCCTTAACTTGAGAATTTCCCTCATGAGTCATTTTAGGGATTCAAACATATCAAAAGCAGTTTCCCTGTTTGTAATTTTTTCATACTCAGGATGTGAAATTGCATTCAATAATATAGTCCTGGCTTTGTGATGATTTCTAAAATCTTTCTTCTGAGCATCTGTCATAGATTTTCTGTCAATCTTCTTGCCATTCCCATCTGTGGGATGGACATATCCATCTATGACTAGATCCCATAGATCAGCATCATATCCTAGGAAAAAAACTCTCAATTTTGTCTTTCCAGTAGTCAAATTTCTCCCCATCAAACATTGGGGGTTTGGTGTTGATCCTATCCCTTTCTTCATATTTATTGTTAATATTGGATATTGAATTATCAGCCATTGTAACAAATAAATATATATCAAAGTATTTCTCTCTGGATCTTTACTGACACTGTTAAGTGGTAGCACACACAGAACCGGAGCTCTGATGCCAACTGAAGGTGAGATAATACTTAGAAGGGGGGGTTGAATAAGTATGAAAGATTAAGACTTTAAAAATAATGACACAATTATTTTTATCCTGGTTCATTTAAAACAACTACTCCAGTCCACCCTTCCTAGAGTGATTTGCCTTTCTCAACAAGGACTTAATCCACTATTTAATCAAACTGATTACAATAGTAACACCTAAGAACAACTGTTCTTAGTCTTCTCAAGAGCTACTGATTCCAACTGAATCCTCTTAAGGAAAAACCTTTACAATCAATGTAAATCAAATACAAGAGTATTAATGCTTCTATAAAGCTTTTATCACAACAGTGATTTTTCTCTTAAGTTTAAGTACAAGAAATTCTAAGACGAATATGAAAGAATGAGAGCTTGAATAATATGATTTCTTTTCAGCAAATTGTGTAACTGAAGAATTTGGTGGAGTCTTCCTTTTATAGGCAGCTGATCCAAGGAAGCTGAGCGTTGAGAAGAGTGTCCCAAAAGGTCTGAGCCTTTTGTCTTCACATCAAGTGACCTTTCCTAGAAGTAGACAAGCACAGAAAAATCCTTTTTGCCTGTGTTCTTGTGTCTAGCACTAATGAGGAAAGAGACGTTTGATTTACTCCAACGGATATAATCTTTGAATATTTCTTCTTCAGTTTTCAGCAAGTTCTTCAGAGTCTGATTGAGTCAGAGTCTTCTAATGATGTTCAGAACTTTGCTGTATCAGAGTCTTCTGCAGCATGTGTGCTTTTCAGCGTGTTGATCATCAGAGCATAATTTGACACATGATCTTCAGTACTTGGCAGCGTTAGTACTTTCAGAAACTTCTGTAGAAAATTATGCTTTGAGAAACTCTTCATACAATATTCTTCTAAAGCTTCAGATGTCTGACTAGCTTCAGAATCTTCTGGAGCTTCTTGCTTCAGATCCTTCTGGAGACTATGCCTCAGGATCTTCTGTAAACAGCAATCAGAATCTTCTGTAAGATGCATCTGGCGCTTCAGAGTCAAGATACCTTCTTGTATACAATACAGATTTGCTTCTAGAGAGTTAATTTCATTTCAATCTGCAGTAAAACTCGTCAAACAAATTTAGAGTATATAATTCTTAAATATAAAATTTCCTAACAGTTATCATCAAAACAAAGAGTTATTATTAAGAACCAATCTGTGTTCTAACAATCTCCCCCTTTTTGATGATGACAAAAAGTATCAGAAATTTTGTTTAACTGAACATATTAGAATTATAACTCCCCCTGAGATGATGAATCTCCCCCCTGAGTTAAATATGAATAAGGAATAGAAACTTCCTTTTGTCTTGAGTAATCTTCAGAGTTAGATCTTGTTTTTCTTATAACATTTGAAGGTCAGAATGTCTTGCAGATTTAAGATTCAGAGTTTGATAAGAGACAAATGATCTGAGAGACTCAGAGTTTCTTTTATAGAATGTACTTATCAAATGTTCTGAAATAGTCAAATAAAATGTTAGATAGAATAGATATGTCTGAAGTTTCATTCTGGTGAAGTTATATTAAACAGTTCAGATCTATATTTTCTCCCCTTTTTTGTCATAAGCAAAAAGTAAATACTTTTAAAAAGACAAATAAAAGGAAACAATAATAAGATAATTCAATGGAGAAAACTTTGATTCATTCAAAAGATCAGATCAAGAGTACATAGACAAACATTAGAAGATATATCAATAAGGTACAGATGCAAACAACAGATGCAAAACACATTAGAAAAAAATCTAAGAGTGTTTGGACAAAAGCATCTTCAATAGATCTGTAATCTCAGAGGATGATTGCTCTTGCTTGGACATCCACTTAGTCATAGTTTCATTCTTTTCATCTTGCTTTGACATCCATTATGTCATAATCCTCAGACTTCTTATCCTGCTTAGCCATCCAGGATTTTATCTCTGACTGTCCAACTTCCAGAGCAGCAATCTTATCTTCAAATCTGATGTTCTTTCTTTATTTCAGATGAAGAATTATGATGAGGTTCTGTAGCCTGAACAGAGTCAATTTACATTGGTTCTGTAGATTCTGAGGAGGGGTCTACCAGAGTCATAGCCAACGCATTATCAGTAGATTCTGTTGATGGTGGAGGAGCATCTAAACGAAGCAGAGGTTCAGTTTTGTTGACAGTCCAGAATAGAGTCCTTTCAGCTCTGAGCTTTGCATCATCAGAACAGACGTTCTTCAGATTTGAAGCTACAGTGTTGAATCTGTTGATAAATTTGTTCCAGATGATGTCAGATTCTTTGGCATCCATTGTTTCTGAGCATTTCTTCTGAACAGTACCTAAATACATCTGTATTTCTTGCAAAAATGTTTGAAATAAATGATCAATGTTAAGTCTGGGCTGAGGGCGTAACAAGGTTTCCAGAGTTATAGGATTAGGTTGGGGAGTTGGTGGAAAAAGTGATTTTTGGATGGAAATCAGAGGAGGAGGATAATATGGAATGAAGGGTATCTCAGGAGCTTTTTCTTTAGATCTGACTAAAGCATTAAGCAAATGAGGTTTTGGTCTTCTGTGAGGGGTAACAACATCAAAAGGTTCATTTGAGTATGGTTTGAAAGCAGATTTTGGTGGTTCAACAGATGCAACAGTGTTATCAGATGCAATTTGCAGAGCTGAAATAACAGCTTTATCAGATTTTGCAGAATGTGATATGGTTGCTAAAGGTTCTACATCTGTCATAGATTTTAAGTAATCAAGAATCACAGATGGAAGGATCATTGTGGATTTTGGTTTCAAAGGGTTGAGGGGTTCAGAAGGTTCAACTCTATCATAAAAATCTTTCAGTTTGAAACCATAAGACAGATTCTGAAAAAGAGAAGAAACTTGGGCACAAGATATAGAAGATGTTGGATTGGAATTGGGGATTAATATCTCAGATGATGGTGCAGGTGGAGGAATAGGATCTGGAATGGGAGTTTTTGAAGGTATGGTAGTTTCAGGTTGGTTTATCTCAGAGTATTTTTCAGATGGAGAGATTAGAAAGTCTGGGTGAATTTCTGATTCTGATGAGTTAGAGGATGTGGTTGGTGTACAAGAGGTAGAAGATACTTGAAACACTATTTTTAGTAGTGTGACATCAAGAACTTCTGTCTCAGGGATGTGAGGTTCAGAAGTATTGGTAGGTTCTGAAGGAATGTCATATGGTTTGGATGGTTGTTCTGAGATGGGTGAATAAGATGAAATAATTATTGGTTCTGATGAAACTGGATTAGAAGTTACTTTTGTAGGTTCAGAAGTAACAGGTGCAATAGGTTCAGAAGGTGGATTATTTGATGGTGGATTGTCAGATGCTTTTTCTGGTTGAGATTCTTTTGGTTGGTTCTCTGGATGTTCAGAGGTTTGTTGTTGAACAGATGGTTGTTGTTATGATGGTTGTGGTCCTGATGGTTGAGGTCGTGGAACAAAGTGTTTGATATGAATTTTGGGTTGAGATGGTTTTGGTACAGAAACTGTTGGTGTTGTTGTTTGTGTTGTTGTTTGTTTTTGTGGAGAAATGGAACTAGGGGCAGTGACAGAAGTGGTTTGTGTAGAAGGTGGATCTGGAACAGACATAACATTAGAATCATTATTAACAAGTTTTGCAGAAGATACAGAAGATTTAGTACCTTTTACTTTGATCCTCTTGGCAGGTACAGAAGCAGCTTCTTCAGAATCTTTTCTCTTCAAGAGCTTCTTGGGCTTCTCAGCTATCTTGACCTTCTTCTGAACAGGTTCAGATTCTTCTGCAGGCTGAGTCCTTGTCCTCTGGAGTTGTGCTTCTTCTTCTCCTGCATCTGGTAGTGGTTGTCTAGCTAGCTGAATCACATTAGCAGGAACAGGTTTTCCTTCCTTCTTGCATTCATCAATATACATAACCACTATATGTCTGGGTTCTTCAGCAAAGAATAAAGGAAAGTCGTCTACAGGAACCCTCTTATTCAATTCTGACATATTCAGCTTCTTGGGAGCTGTTGTGAGTTCATCAACAATTTTGAGTCTCAGAAGACTTTTAGCATTCAGAGGCTTTCCCATTATAAATTCTAATTCCTCTGTAACTCCTGCAGCGTACAGAGCAGTTACCAAACCATTCTCAGTAAGAAGATCTGAGATCAACCTTCCAAAGGGGATCCAAGTTCTGATCTTTTGTCCTTTCTCTTTTACATATTCTCTAGATGCATTGATATGGTTCCACAGATGCATAAACAGAATGTATGGAAGATCTACCTTGGTGCTCTGACTAAGGCAATACATGAAATACAGCTGTTCATTATTGACATAGTCTGGAGAATTGGTTGACTTCCTGTGGTGGATGCATCCCATGAAGATCTTGGCCCAGATCTTGTAATCAGGCTTCAGATCTTTGAATTTGTTAGAAGCTTGACCAACAGTCATTACTTCTTTATAAACCTCATCCATGTCCACACGCCCAGCTGGCAAGTGGGAAACACCATCTGTTTCTTCATAACCTATTAATTTTCTTATCAAATCTTCTGTGATAATAATTTCTTTTCCCAGCACATAAGATAAGATGAACTTGGGATAAACTGATGCATGAATCCAGAATTCTTTCACAAGGAGAGGGTAAACTGGTCCAAAGAGCCTATCAAAATACTTAACCCATCCTTGAGCTCTAATTATGGAACAAAACTCAAACCCATTTTCTGCCAGAGAATCAAACTCTACCATAGATTCACATAGAACTTCCAACTTATCAACAGGGGTTATAAGAGTTCTTTTAGGAGGAGAATAAGGAGCAACACCCATGTTTTCTGAAGTTACAGCAGCCATAGAAGATTGGAATTAAGCAGCTGTTGATGATGAAGATGCCATTGAAGAATGCTTTGTCAAACACTTAGGTATAGGGTTTTTATGTAAAGAAAAGAGGAGATGAAAACGCATGTAATTTCTGAGAATGTGAAAAGTGTGAAAGTGAATACAAGACAAGTATTTATACTAAAACACTTAGGAAAATCAACAGTCAGAAATATGCACGTTTGAACAAGTATTAAATGAAGAGAATAATAATCATTTCAAAATATTAATTGCTTCTGACAAATTGGGGGGAAAACCAAGATTCTCACTATTCAAACTTCACCTCAAACGTCTCTTCAGTTGTGTACACACCACCTCTTCAGATTTGGTGTGACACATGGTTGCTTGCATGTTGTTCTGAATTCTCTTAAGAAATGAAACGTTAGCCAACGTTCAGATCTTCTAAAGATTGTTAGTTCAGAGTTTCACAAAGGAAATATTGATCAGAATAAAATAAACAATCAGAAGAAATACTTCAGAGCATTAAGCATTTTTGCATCTGTAACAATTTGCTTCTGATAAATATTATTCTGGACAAAAATCCATACCAATATTTTTCAGAATAAAATTGAATCTATCTTCAACAAGGGGTTTTGTAAAAATATCTGCCCATTGATGATCTGTATCAACAAAGGCTAAATTTATGATTCCCTTCTGAACATAGTGTTGCGGTGAAATTTGGATGTCAAGCTATTGACTAACTTGAATCTTAATTCATTTACAACCGGTCTTTGATTTATCCGAAGGAAAGGTTAAAGAAAGGAAAAACCTAAAAGGGAGAGATCTAAGGTTCGGGGGTTGGTTAAATTTAGGGAAGGTATTAGCACCCTAAACTTCCGTAGTACTCTACGGGAACCTTTTGTTTATTTTTTTATTTATTTCATTAACTATTTTGCTTTAGGGTATATACAAAGGATTGAAAATTAAAAAAAGACCTAGGGGTTAATTCTAAGTTTACTCGGCAAGACATCGCATCTTGTGCCTACATATCCTTACGGGAATGGAATCAGAGTAACTGTAGTTCCCCTCAAAAAGGGAGGTTAGAGACTTCTTGACTGTGGTCAAGGTCTCAAGGGGAATAAACGTATCTTAGGGACACGCTTACGCGGAGTGTAGAAACTCCAATATCTACGTTGTAAATTGTTAAGTGAATTAGGGTTAGGTTAGGGATTCCGCGGCGGGAAACTCTAAATGAGTGCGGCGACTCTTTGACCTAAAGCTAGGGGTAGTTTTGTAATTTTTGTCCACGGCGAGACATTTGTGAAAAGTTAGGGTTTGTAAGGGTTTGAAGTTTTGAGGACTATTGGCGTGGCGGCCAAACGGCTAGACCTAATCCTTCGGAGGAATGCAATGGGACAAATTAACGATGCAAATGCGCGAATTTAAACCATACAAACAGCAGAAATTAAAGTGCGGAAAGGTAAACGCGATAATTTGTTCGCGAAGTTACAAATGAGAAACAGATACAATTATAATACAACTTGAATTGAAAAACACATTAAAATAGCTAATAGCAACGTAACAAACTGCACATTGAATACACAACGTTAGTAGACAGAGTCAGACAGTAATCAGACGAGTTATGAAACGGAAGTGCGAAAGTTATAAATATTCTTTGTTGTTTATTTGTGATATATAAAAAAGCTTTTGATTTAAGTTAAAAAAGAGGTTTTAATATTATTAAAAAACTTTTCAAAAATATTCTTAATTTAATTATCTAACAAAAAGGTTTTATTTTAAAAAAAAGGTTTAATGTTATTATTATATTTTTTTTTTAAAACGGTTCTAGTTATTATTTTAAAAAAAGATTTTAGTTATTATTTTAAATTTATCTAAAAAAAAGTTTTTCTTAAAAATAATAGGTTTTCATATTAATTTGGAAAAGATGTTAATGTTATTATTTTAAAAAACAGATTTTTATATTATAACAAGTTTTAATAAATTAATGATAACAATAATAATAATAATGGTAATAATAATAATAATAATGATAATAATAATAAATAATGATAATAATAATACTACTACTACTAATAATAATAATAATAATAATAAATAATGATAATACTAATACTAATAATAATAATAATAATAATAATAATAATAAAGCAATAATGAATTTTAAATGTGCCAAATAACCCAACAATGTTGCTAACGCAGAAATGCGCTCAGCGCAACCAGATCTAAATCGGACGAAACAAAATTTATCGCAAAGAAAAAGAAATTAAGCAAAAAAACAGTATTATTGCTCACACAAAAATGCGGTCATCGCAATCAGATCGAACTAACACAAATGTCACGCGTCATGCACACAAATCTGCAAACATCGTATTGACATAATTCGATCAAAAATTAATCTTATATATATATATATATATATATATATATATATATATATATATATATATATATATATATATATAAACTCTAACAATTTAAAAATTATATATATAAACGTAACAGTAATAGATGAAGAAAAAGAAATAACGGTAATAGATGAAGAAAAAGAAATAACGGTAAAAGATGAAGAAAAAGAAACAACAGTAATAGATGAAGGAAAAGAAATAACGGTAAACGATGAAGAAAAAGAAACAACGGTAATAGATGAAGAAATAGAAATAACGGTAAACGGCACTCACTCCTCTTAGGTTTTTTTTTTCATTCTCCCCCTTTTTTTCAACAAAGCAACACATGTATATATAGGGAACAAATTAGGGTTAACACCAAATTGTCAATAATGTCCCTAAAGCCCATTTTAAAGCCCAAATTTAAATAATTTAAAATAAACTTAAAATAAAAACTAATAATCCTATTGACTCCTAAAATCAAAAATATTATAAAAAGAACAAAATTTTTTCCAATATTTTTTATTTTATGATTTTTTGGATATTTTTATGAATAATTTAGAAAAAAGTGAAAAAAATAATATTTTAAAAAATGATTTAATTAAAATACGAAAATAATAATTAAATAATAATAAAAAACTATTTTTTGTTATTTTTTAATGAAAGATAGAAAAATTTAGAGTAAAAATAATAAAAAACAAAAAAGTGACAAAGGTGAGAATCGAACTCTCAACCTCTCACACTCACAACTCCTTACACATGTCCTCTTGCCAATTGTGTCATTTTTACTTTTTAGAAAAAGAATGCATGTCATATGATATTTACCTGCAAAAAGTCAAACGACTACACAAATTTGTTAGTAATTGATTAAATGCAATAAAAATGCAATGAAACGCGACGACAAATCTTAGGGCAAAATTTGGGGTATTACACATAGTCTCTGATGAAATGATGCTTAATTTCTATATGTTTTGCCTTAGAATGTAAAATGGGATTCTTGGACAAACATATAGCAGAAGTATTATCACAAAAGATAGAAATGTTACTTTCAAAAATTTGATAATCTTCTAGTTGACTCTTCATCCAGAGCATCTGCGTGCTACATCCAGCAGCAGCAATGTATTCAGCCTCTGTGGTTGACAGTGCAATTGTGGGTTGCTTCTTGCTGTACCAGGAGATTAGATTTCTTCCTAGAAATTGACAACTTCCAGAAGTACTTTTTCTTTCCACTCTGTCTCCAGCGTAGTCAGCATCACAGAGTCCAACTAATTTGAAATCATCAGATTTTCTGTAACACAAACTCACATTAGAAGTACCTTTCAGATACCTTAGAATCCTCTTGACAGCTGTCAAGTGTGATTCTCTAGGATCTGATTGGAATCTAGCACACAGACAAACACTGAACAATATGTCAGGTCTAGAAGCAGTAAGATAAAGAAGAAAGCCAATCATACCTCTGTAGAGCTTCTGGTCTACTTTCTTACTTACCTCTTCCTTGCCAAGTGAGCTAGTAGGATGCATTAGAGTCTTTGCCAACTTACTGTCAGACATGTTGAATTTCTTCAGAAGTTCTTTAACATACTTTGTCTGATGTATGTAGGTGCACTCTGGAGTTTGATTAACTTGGATTCCTAGAAAGAATATGAGTTCTCCCATCATGCTCATTTCAAATTTTGCCTGCATACATGTAGCAAACTCCTTTCCAAGCATAATATTTGTTGATCCAAAAATAATATCATCTACATAAATTTGGCAGATTAGAAGATCTTTCTTAATTGTTTTACAAAAGAGTGTTGTATCCACTTTGCCTCTGATGAAATTCTTCTCCAGAAGAAAATTGCTCAATCTCTCATACCAAGCTCTGGGAGCTTGTTTTAATCCATATAGAGATTTCTTTAATTTGAAAACATGATCTGGAAATTTTTCATTTTCAAAACCAGGAGGTTGGTGGACATAAACTTCCTCTTCTATAATACCATTAAGAAAGGCACTTTTAACATCCATCTGATACAGAGTGATGTTATTTTATGCAGCAAAGGAAATAAGAAGGCGTATAGATTCTAACCTTGCCACTGGAGCATATGTCTCAGTGTAATCAATACCTTCTTGCTGACTGTACCCTTGAGCAACCAGCCTTGCCTTGTTCCTCTCAACTTCTCCTTTCTCATTTAGCTTATTTCTGAAGACCCATTTTGTACCAATTATATTGAATCCTTGAGGTCTCTGAACTAGATCCCATACATCATTTCTGCTGAATTGATTTAGCTCTTCTTGCATGGCAATAATCCAATCATTGTCTTGCAGAGCTTCATCTACAGAAGATGGTTCAATTTCTGACACTAGTCCAAATAGTGATGCTTCAGATGATCTTAGAAAGGATCTTGTTCTGATGGGATCATCCTTCTTTTCAATAATGACATCCTCTGGATGAGAAGCTTTAATTCTGGATGATGATCCTCTAATAGTTGACTCTTCAGAAATGTTTAGATTATTCATCTGAGAAGTTAAAGGAGTAGCATCTGGAGTTGCTTCTGGTTCTTTCACTTGAATTTTGTCTGCTTCTGGAACTTCAGAGTCAATAAAGACTACTTCCTTATCTGCAGAGTTATCAAACTGCTTTGGCTTTTCAGAGCCAAGCTTATCATCAAATCTGACATGAATGGATTCTTCCACAATCTGTGTCTCAGTGTTGTATACTCTGTAGCCTTTAGAGCGTTCAGAATATCCAAGCATGAAACACTTCTGTGCTTTGGAATCAAACTTGCTCAGATTTTCCTTAGTGTTTAACATATAGCAAATACATCCAAAAGGATGAAAATAAGAAATGTTGGGCTTTTTGTTCTTCCACAGTTCATAAGGAGTCTTCTTCAGAAGAGGTCTAACAGACACTCTGTTCTGAATGTAACAAGTTGTGTTGATTGCTTCTGCCCAAAAATGTTTTGCCAGATTTGTCTCATTGATCATGGTTCTGGCCATTTCTTGCAAAGTTCTGTTTTTCCTCTCTACAACCCCATTCTGTTGTGGAGTTCTAGGACAGGAAAAATCATGGGCAATGCCATTTTCAGAAAAATATTTTTCAAAAAATTTATTTTCAAATTCACCACCATGATCACTTCTGACTTTTATAATTTTGAAATTATTTTCATTCTGGACTTGCTTGCAGAAGTCAAAGAACACAGAATGTGACTCATCCTTGTGTTTTAAGAACTTTACCTATGTCCATCTACTAAAGTCATCAACAATGACTAATCCATACTTCTTTCCTCTGATGGATGCAGTTTGCACTGGTCCAAACAGATCAATATGAAGTAATTCTAGTGGTTTAGAAGTAGAAACAACATTTTTTGATTTGAAAGATGTTTTTGAAAACTTCCCTTTCTGGCATGCTTCACAAAGAGCATCTGAAGTGAACTTCATATTAGGGAGTCCTCTGACAAGATTAAGTTTATTAATCTGAGATATACGTCTCATATTAATATGGCCCAATCTTCTGTGCCAGACCCATTGCTCTTCATTTACAGACAAGAGGCATTTAACATTTTGAACTTTAAGTTCTGAAAGATTTATTTTATAAATGTTGTTTTTCCTCTTACCACTAAATAGGATAGAGCCATCCTTTTAGCTATAGCTTTACAACATTTTTGATTAAAGGTAATATCATAACCATTGTTACTTAATTGACTTATGGACAATAAGTTATGTTTTAACCCTTCAACAAGTAAAACATTAGTAATAGAGGGAAGTTTACCATTTCCAATAGTGCCAGATCCAATGATCTTGCCCTTCTGGTTCCCTCCAAACTTCACGTCACCTCCAGATCTAAGTTCCAGGCTTTGGAACATAGACTTTTCTCCTGTCATGTGTCGTGAGCATCCAGAGTCCAGGTACCATGATTGGCGTCCTGACCTTGCTGCTAAGAACATCTGCAACAGGAATTATTTTGTTTTTAGGTACCCAGATCTTCTTGGGTCCTTTGGGGTTAGTTGGTTTGTAGGTTTGTCTAAACTTGTGTTTTTCAATATAATGTTTATTTTGACTTGCCTTGGGTTTAAACACATAAGTATTCTTCTTAGAGCTTGTATGTTTAATGTCATTTAAGTGACAAAATTTAAATTGAGAATACAGAGGTGTCTTCTTGATGAAAAGTTTGTCAACAGGTTTTGGATTGCTTCCAGATGAAGATTCATATCCAATACCTCTTCTGTTGTTTCCACTAACACCATAGATCATAGAAGCCATCTTGCTTCTGTCTATGCTCTTAGTAAGAAATCTCTGAAAGCTAGAGTCATATTTTTCTAAAATGTTTTCACATGACTTAGTCTCAGATTCAGATTCTTGTTGAGTTATTTCAAAGTCATTTTTGATTTTCAGATTTATTTCTTTTTGCTCAACAAGTTCTGTTTTCAGAAGATCAATCTCAGATTCAAGATTGTTTTTCAGCTTCTTGTATTTGAGTTTGATATTGTTATAACTTTTAAGAACTTCTGTTAAAACTTTTGTAAGTTCTTCTTTGGTAAGTTTAGCCATTACCTCTTCTGCGTCATCATCAGATTCAGAATCTGATTCATATCCTGAGGTACCTTCCTCTTGATCCTTTATGCTGGCCATCAGTGCAACATTAGCACATTCTTCTTCTGATTCAGAAGATGATTCAGATTCATCTGAGTCATCCCATGTTGCCATCAGAACCTTCTTCTTTTTGTTAAACTTCTTCTTGGGTTTTTCTTTCTTATGTTTGGGGCAATCATTCTTGTAGTGCCCAGGTTCTTTGCACTCATAGCACACAACTTCTTTCTTGGTTGATCTTCAGTGTCCAGAAGATTCCTTTCTATTGTCAGATCTTCTGAAGTTGTTGAACTTCTTTCCCTTGTGCTTCCAGATTATGTTGATCCTTCTGGACAGCATGGATAACTCATCTTCTTCAGAAGAAGAATATTCTTCAGAGCTTTCTTGAATGACCTGCAAAGCTTTAGCAGTTTTGTTAGATTTTAATGCAACAGATTTACCTTTTTCTTTCTTCTGAGGTTCATCTTCCTCAAGCTCAATCTCATGGCTCCTTAGTGAGCTGATGAGTTCTTCTAGAGAGATCTTGTTCAGATCTTTAGCCATCTTCAAGGCAGTCACCATTGGTCTCCATCTGGTAGGCAGACTTCTGATGATTTTCTTTACGTGATCTGATGTAGAGTATCCCTTGTCCAGAACTTTCAGCCCAGCAGTGATTATCTGAAATCTGGAGAACATGGCTTCAACAGATTCAGAGTCTTCCATTTTGAAGGCCTCATACTTCTGGATCAGAGCCAGAGCTTTTGTCTCCTTAACTTGAGAATTTCCCTCATGAGTCATTTTTAGGGATTCAAACATATCAAAAGCAGTTTCCCTGTTTGTAATTTTTTCATACTCAGGATGTGAAATTGCATTCAATAATATAGTCCTGGCTTTGTGATGATTTCTAAAATCTTTCTTCTGAGCATCTGTCATAGATTTTCTGTCAATCTTCTTGCCATTCCCATCTGTGGGATGGACATATCCATCTATGACTAGATCCCATAGATCAGCATCATATCCTAGGAAAAAACTCTCAATTTTGTCTTTCCAGTAGTCAAATTTCTCCCCATCAAACATTGGGGGTTTGGTGTTGATCCTATCCCTTTCTTCATATTTATTGTTAATATTGGATATTGAATTATCAGCCATTGTAACAAATAAATATATATCAAAGTATTTCTCTCTGGATCTTTACTGACACTGTTAAGTGGTAGCACACACAGAACCGGAGCTCTGATGCCAACTGAAGGTGAGATAATACTTAGAAGGGGGGTTGAATAAGTATGAAAGATTAAGACTTTAAAAATAATGACACAATTATTTTTATCCTGGTTCGTTTAAAACAACTACTCCAGTCCACCCTTCCTAGAGTGATTTGCCTTTCTCAACAAGGACTTAATCCACTATTTAATCAAACTGATTACAATAGTAACACCTAAGAACAACTGTTCTTAGTCTTCTCAAGAGCTACTGATTCCAACTGAATCCTCTTAAGGAAAAACCTTTACAATCAATGTAAATCAAATACAAGAGTATTAATGCTTCTATAAAGCTTTTATCACAACAATGATTTTTCTCTTAAGTTTAAGTACAAGAAATTCTAAGAAGAATATGAAAGAATGAGAGCTTGAATAATATGATTTCTTTTCAGCAAATTGTGTAACTGAAGAATTTGGTGGAGTCTTCCTTTTATAGGCAGCTGATCCAAGGAAGCTGAGCGTTGAGAAGAGTGTCCCAAAAGGTCTGAGCCTTTTTGTCTTCACATCAAGTGACCTTTCCTAGAAGTAGAAAGCACAGAAAAATCCTTTTTGTCTGTGTTCTTGTGTCTAGCACTAATGAGGAAAGAGACGTTTGATTTACTCCAACGGATATAATCTTTGAATATTTCTTCTTCAGTTTTCAGCAAGTTCTTCAGAGTCTGATTGAGTCAGAGTCTTCTAATGATGTTCAGAACTTTGTTGTATCAGAGTCTTCTGCAGCATGTGTGCTTTCAGCGTGTTGATCATCAGAGCATATTTGACACAGATCTTCAGTACTTGGCAGCGTTAGTACTTTCAGAAACTTCTGTAGAAATTATGCTTTGAGAAACTCTTCATACAATATTCTTCTAAGCTTCAAATGCTTCTGACTAGCTTCAGAATCTTCTGGAGCTTCTTGCTTCAGATCCTTCTGGAGACTACGCTCAGGATCTTCTGTAAACAGCAATCAGAATCTTCTGTAAGATGCATCTGGCGCTTCAGAGTCAAGATAACTTCTTGTATACAATACAGATTTGCTTCTAGAGAGTTAATTTCATTTCAATCTGCAGTAAAACTCTCAAACAAATTTTAGAGTATATAATTCTTAAATATAAAATTTCCTAACAGTTATCATCAAAACAAAGAGTTATTATTAAGAACCAATCTGTGTTCTAACATTGGCAAATCATAATGTTTTCTGCTGGTCCAAGCGTAACAGTTGTTGCTGCACTTATAAACCATGCAATAGTAATAACAACCTTAGTATATTCAAAAGTAATAGGAGTTTTCCCAAACAGAGTTCATTCTTTAATTCCGCCAAATATTCAAGATACAAAAGAGCAGCTTGAACATTTCCGAATAAAATAAGTTGGTGGAACCAAGAAAACTCATGAATAAAAAGAAGAATTCAAACAGACAGGTTTTTTTAGCACAAAGGGGTACAGATGATAAATCCTATGTCTATGTTGTTAGGAGGACATCTCTCTTGCAGTAGCTGCAGCAAGACATTCAACTCTGAAACAGGATTAACTCAGCACACTAAAGCCAAGCATGGTGCCCAATTCTGCTAGCGCGTTGCACAGACTCAGTTCAGTCATACCAAGATGAAGAATGTACATGAAAAAATTAGTGCAAAACACAAAAAGATTAGCAGATTTCACAGTGTAAAGATTGATCATAAGAGAAGTTTGAAAGAGCATAATAGCAACAGAAGTACACTACTTGATGTGCCGCAAAATGCCAGCTTATTTCCATCTCGTAATTCTTTAAAGATTCTCCCACACCACCATCATATCAAGGTCCTGCATAAAACACGCAATTGGCACAGTCATTTTAATACACCAAAGTTCAACTTAATTCACAAGATTCAAATTCCCAAAATGTGAAAATTATAAGGTATATGATTAAGAGGATCAAAATGACTACATACTTCCATCACAAAGTCTGTACCTAAAAGAGTGAATCTCAGTCTCGCCAGGGTCTTGCTCCAAGGTCATCATCACCACTTTTTGTTCTTCAATTGCCTTCATTCCTCTGTTGTCTTTACTGTTATGGCATGACCTACAAGAGTAAAATGAGAATGATGAACAAGTATACTCAATAAAAAGAAATGAAAAGGATTAGTTCAAGATCAATGATTTATACACCAGGGCATTAGGCAGCAAGTTTACGTACCATTTCTCCTTATGGGCAACACCAGCCATCCGCAACTTTGTCAACTACCTAACAAACTTTCCACCACTGTTCTGACACTCTTCAAAGCACTAAACAAACATTGAGAGCTACCGGTAAAGCTTCTTGATCCTCTTCACCGTTTTTACCTTGCCAAACACTAAAGGACCAGTAAGTGTTACAACCTGCAATGACTACTCAGCATTAGCAACATATGAAGAAGAAAGAGCATGACAGTTATAACAGAATATGGCAACAAGAAAAAAAAAATTTTAAAAAATAAAGACTCCCATGTCAGCAAATTGATAAGCAGTAAAAGAAACACTGTCACACAGTAAAAAACCAGGGTAAAACTAGATATTTTTCTTCCTCACTACAGACAAAGAAAAGGTCACTATCAAGTCCCAGAAAAGCAGAAATCATGGTATAAACCTCTAACAGAATTGTACTACCAAAATGCACCTCATTGTCCTACACAAAACCTCACACGATACCAAACAATTTC
Source organism: Lathyrus sativus (assembly GCA_963859935.3). Taxonomy (NCBI): domain Eukaryota; kingdom Viridiplantae; phylum Streptophyta; class Magnoliopsida; order Fabales; family Fabaceae; genus Lathyrus; species Lathyrus sativus. The sequence continues at coordinate 40,051,972 of OZ012739.1, forward strand.
TTCAGCAAATTTTGATTCTCGCACGTACCAAAAAAAACCCTAAAATCTCCTATAAATACAATCCCAACCATTGGCAAAAGGAGACAGAAAAAAACCCTAGCGAAGCTCTGCGAAATTGAATCTTCAAAATACCAAACTCACTCAAAAGTTCTTTCTAAAAGTTGATAGAGCTTCACACTGAAGCTCTAGCAAGCTTGAACTAAGCCGTATCATCATAACCAACAGAAATTTGAGCAAGTTGAGACGAGTTCAAATTTGAAGTGCACAGCCGAGAAGAAGAAAAGAGGAAAAGATAAAGCGTTAAGCACCTACCTCGCAGACTCGCCGTCAGGATAGCTCCGAGTTGGTGAGTTCCCTTCACATTTTATTTTCGCTCGCCGTCGTTTGAGCATCATGATTTACCTGCTTGAATATGTTATTCTGTGTATTGTTTAGACTTGAAGTTATGATTCTGAGTTTATCTATTAGGTTTGAGTTGGGAATTAGGGATTTGTAGTTTGATTTAGGGATAAGGTTTGGAGTAAAACAAACATGGAGAGAGAAGGGAAGTACTCATCGTGAAGAAAGTTTAGGAGAGTTTGGATTGGCTCTTGAAGAAGTCGGAGGGGATTTAGGTTCATGTGAGGTTTGCTTTAGTTAGAAGAGGAGGGTTTTGTGTTTAGGAAGATTTTTAGGTGCAGGTTTTAATGCAATTGAGTGAAAAGATAAGAGGAGGTATTAGTAGGTGTGTGTGAGTTCCGATGCAAGTTGTTTTTTAGTGTTTGATGAGGAATTAAGTTAATTAATTATATTTTATGGATGCCTTGAATACTGTTGTTATCACCATGATTTGCTGTGATTCACATTGCCCAAAGGCCAGCATGCTTGTTATCTCATAGTAGGCATGCGTGTTATCTCATAGTAGGCATGCATTGGATGGATGGAGGCTAGGAAAGAAGGCTCTTAGTATACCTTTCTTTTTAACGGGCTGAGGGAGTGTAGCGGGTCCTGTTCAGCTACGAAATAGAACATGTATCCATGGGCCAAGTATCTGAGGCCCATTAATTTGGGGTTGTTAAATCTTTGGTTTTATTTATTTATTTTAGTTTAGTTCTAAACATTTAATTTGGTAACTAATTATTATTTTATTCTTAGATTTTGATCATTATTAATTAATTGATAATTTATATCTAATTAATTATACAACTAAAACAATTAGTTTGCCTTTATTATGTTGTTTTTGGACCCGGTTAATTACTAAAAAATCTCAATTCAATTTATTTTCTAAATTAAGTTATGATTAATTAATCATTTTTATAAGATAACTTAGTTTATTTTTAACAAAATAATGAAAGTGGTGGATCCTTGGAGTCTAGCACTCTTTGGGTCCTTAAGCGACCGCTCTAGAGGTGCACGCCTTGAGTTGTGGTCGCTTCGTCTTTCATCTCTAAAATACCCAACCTTGTTTAAACCTTTCAAAGTAGGCGGGCCCTAACTCGAACGATATGCCTACCATAGTTTAACCCACCTGCGCAAACCTATTCAAACCATTTTTCTTAATTAAATTACGAAGGTATCGAGTTCTTGGAGTCGCGCATTCCTTGAATTCGAGAGTGACGACTATTGAGGCGTACGCCTTGAATAGCGCGTCATTCGAACTTTCGTTTCTAAAACACTTCTCCTAATTATTTGGACAAATATCGCCATTGTCCATTCAAATACACTTTCATAATTAATTGAATGAAAAAGGTGTTGTTGGGATCTAGCATTCCAACGATATCCCGACTAATTGGTTGCGAGGTTGACGTCTCGTTTATCGAGTAGTTGTCATTCTCCCTTAAACTATTTAACCCAACTCTCTTTTCTCTCCCCCGTGCGATTGAAACTTTCTCAAATACAAATTTCGAAGTTAGTCGAATGAAAAAGGTGTCGTTGGAATCTAGCATTCCAATAATGCCCCGATTAATTGATTGCGAGGCCGACGTCTCGTTTATCGAATAGTCGTCATTCTCCATAAAATTACCTAACCAAACTCCTCTTTCTTGCCCCCGTGTGATCGAAACCTTAAACCTATTCAACCCACATCTCTTTCTTGCCCCGTGCGATTGAAACTTTCTCAAACACCAAATTCCTCGCCCTCGTGCGATCTCCAACCTAAATACTTTCTCAAAGAACATTGTTTAGTCCATTCTTCTGCGCATAACAAACTCGAGCTTCAGCCTCCCCTAGCGAGCAGACAAGCCAACGTTTAGCAGTTAAAATGCGACTTAAACACTCGTTCGTCAAACACAAACCTTTTACCGTAGTTAGCCGAACTACGGCTGCTCTGATTTCTCACATCCGTTGAGAATACGTAGGCATAGGATTGTGATGATCCTAGCGAGCACTTTTCCACTTTTCCTTCTTTCCCACCTTTAGGTTCTCATACCTTCTACCAAGAACATTGTTTAGTCCTTTCTTCCGCGCATGTGAACTCGTGCTTCATCCTCCCCTAGCGAGCAGACAAGCCAATGTTTAGCAGTTAGAATGCGACCTAAACACTCGTTCAGTTTCAAACCCTTTTACCATAGTTAGCCGAACTACGACTGCTCTGATTTCTCATTCCCCAATGAGAATACGTAGGCACAAGATTGCGATGATCTTGGCGAGCACAATTCCCCCTCTTTTCCCGTAGTCCCACGAACTACGAACGCTCTGATTTTCCACTTCTTACAAGTGAAGATACGTAGGCACAAGGGCCCCAATCCTTGGCGAGCACCCTATCTTAAAACCACCCATTTTCACTATAGGAGAATCTTTATAAGAAAACTAACAAGCGTAGCTAACTTTACTCTCGAATCGAATCAAGAGGTTCCCGTTGAGTACAACGAACGTAGAGGGTGCTAATACCTTCCCTTTACGTAATCGACTCCCGAACCTTGAATATTGGTTGCGATGACCATGTTCTTATCTCTCTAAAGGTTTTATCGATATTTTCCTATTCCTTCCTTGGAATGAATAAATTTCGGTGGCGACTCTGTTCGAACGTTTTTTCCGCGTCCATCGCGAGGATCGTATTTTTCGAGGTACGACAGATGGCGACTCTGCTGTGGAGCATGCATTGCCCTATGCAAGAGAGAGTCAAGCCTCACTTGACTCGATTCGAGAGTACTAACCTTTTTCTTAACTTTTTTCTTTATGTTTATTTTCTCCTATTGTTTATTTCTTGTTTTCTCTTTCTATCGTATGTTGTTTATTATATTTTCCTGCTGGGTTCAGGGATAGCATTGCAAGTAAAGCTCTATACCCGAGCTTTGGAAAAAGAAGAGAGAAAACATAGTTTAGAATTGGTAGTAATTAGTGTTAGTCCCCAAGGACTCGCTCCTTGTGTGCCTAGCATGAAAGCTCCTCCAGAATAGACCTTTTCGTAGATCCTATCGTAACGCAACTAGCCTGTTGCACGATTTGATTCATGAAGGGTCCATGACTCTGGGAACCACTCTTAGAACCAGTTTCTATATTGGTAGTCGTGTAGTGTTAGTCTCCGAGGACCCGCTCTTCGTGTGCCTAGCATGAGGACTTCGCTCAGGAGAGACCCTATCGTACTCTCGTTATAATACAGCTAGCCTGTTGCGTGATGTTGATGCGATCGGTGTCCGTGATTCTGGGAACCTTATCCATCAACATAGAAGCTATCCCGTGAGTGGGTATGTGGGTAAAGAAAATAGAACTTGCCTAGTGTAACCTACCGGTTAGGGAGCTTCGACCTGCTTATGTTATCCTGGATCCTGTTTGTACCTGCATTGCATTTGCATATCATTGCATCTGCATTTCATTTGCATTGCATATCGTTTTCCAAAACCAAAAAGCTCATCCATCCTTTGTCCATAATCCGCAGTTGATTTCCCGACACACGTATTGGACTTAAATTAATGCTAGAAGACCATGGAATGCTTGAAGCATAATCAAGTTGAGCTGAGAAAAGACGAGAACAACGCAAGAAGCAAAAATATGAAACAGCTGCCAGAAGTTAGCCCAATTGTGAAGCAAGAAAGAAAAGCCCAGTTCCTCGATGCTGGCAATTTCCATATCATTTTTTGCGCATTTGTAGTTTCTTTTATGTTAAGTGCTACTTGCTTTTAGACATTGTTTCTTATTAATGGTATTGTTAATGTGATAATCATGCATGTTTTGATCAAACCCATTCGTATTCACTCACAGTTTCGCATTTATTGAGGAAATCACAAAAATATTTCACTTCCTTTATCGCACTGCTGTTTAGCAAAATTTGAGGGAGGATGACGAAAACGAAATACCCATAATTGCTGATAGTATGCTTTCGGATAAAATCTCGCTAATGATGTACAGGCATTGTTTCAAACCCCCAAACACTGGAGAAATAAGGAGCTAGTCCCTAGTAAACCACTTCGAGCCTAGAAGTAGGAGTTTCCTTCGGATATTCAAACCCTTAAACACTCAACCTGGGGCAGGGTAGTTGTTCAGTTAATCCAATCCCGCACTCAGAGCAAAATCCCAAATACAAGACGGTTGTTCATCAATAACCCTTGACATGGCAGTCACAATCCTTCAAAAAAAATTCAAAAGCCTGCTAAGTCAAACACCTCAAAAGGAGACTTAGGCAAAAATCAAGGCAATCCCGATGGACTCGAAGAGCAAAATCAGTCCATGCAAAAGTTAGGGATCAAAAGCAAAAAGCAAAAACCAAAAAGAGGTCCTTAAACCCTCAACAAAAAGAAAATAAGATTCAGTGGCCACCCAAATCAAGGGGTTACTGACATCCATCAAAATAAGGTGGCTGCCATTTCAAGCAAACTTTGAACCATCAAGTTTACACTGTCTAGCAGGTGCAAAATTAACTGAACGTAGGTATGGAGGTCATTACGAAGAAGGGGTGGGTACAAATAATACTTTGAGCCTAATATCCTTTATTTATATAACCGTGAACCAGACCATGATACAACCCTCAAAAGACCTAATTGAGGCGGAGTTTTATTCTGAAAGCATAACTACAACAAGGTTGCGTAAACTGACTCCTAAAGATTTGCTAATCGTTTGCATTGGTGTCATATTCTTGTTATATCTTTTGCACCAGATAAATCAGCATTGTGTTTGGGCTAATGGTCCAACTCGTCACATATTTTCACATCATTTAAATAAATGATCTTTTCAAAACTTACATGAATGTCGCATTAAAATTACATTTTTGAATAATCAATTCTATCTGCAAATCGGTACTTGGCATAATGGAATTCCAACAAAGTGCAATCAAGGAGGAACTTAATCACTCATTGGTGTTGATCTGAATCAAGACTTTCTCATAACCATGTGAATCTACGGCAAGTCCTTCTGAGGTTTAAACAGGGGCAAACCATTGCAAAATCTAGACACTGGGGCAAATGGGTTGAAGCTCTATCCTGGTATAATCACCGCCAAAGTTCTCATCCCAGAGGAAATCCTTCAAATACCTGGCAGACTGGGGCAAACCATTTGAACTGGGGCAGATTAGTTGAACATGGGTCATTTCCCTTTATGCTTTCAAATTGGTCAAGCTGTCCATGCCAGAGATCGGCAACGGTTGAGGTCAACAAGCGTCAAAAGCCTTAGGGCAGAGCAAAAGCACGACTAACACGCATTGGTTAAGTCGCTACGCTCACGCAATCCATACGCATTGGTTAAGTCGCTATGCTCGCGCAGTCAACATGCTTTGGATAAGTCGCTACGCTCAATGTTTGTAAGTCATCATGACATATCAGCTAGAAGCAAGGTTCTTACAAGAACAAGTATACCACTTCTGCAAAGGATCCAACTTGGGACACCAAGAGTATCCACATCTGTCTTCTGATTGTAGCACTGCCAGAAACTGTGTGTCGGGAAGTCAAATCCTTTTATCAATAAAAGTCCAATCTCGCTTGGCACACCCCACATAAAGTCCAATATTTTATTGGCAACCACAAAAAGCCACTCCAATTGGAACCTTCAATTCACCCTAAAAAACAATCTTCATTGGCAACCAATAAAAGTCCACCCTCTATGGTATCCTCATAAAACCAAAGTCCAAATCCATTTGGCAACTACCAAATCCAGTCCCTGGTGGTATCCCCGGAAGGATTTTATCCCCAACATACCTAATCATTTGCATTATCATAAGCACGACATACAACATTATATCATAATCATATCAAGCATTAGCACGTCATTTGCATATGCGTCTTGCACTCCCTAGCAGTTGCATCTTAGTTGCATGTTTGTGCATCATAAAGCATAGCATCGCTGTCCTTAGCAGCACGACATAACAACATAGCAGGATCCAGGATCGGTTCACAAACATCTTAGCCAGTCCTTCATCAAAGTCGGCAATATTTCTCTGCAAAGAGTTGATATCCCGCAAGTTCAGGAATTTTACTCCCCAACAAGTCATTTTTCAACCATGTAGTTGATGACAATAACCCCCAGCAGTTGTTACTGTTATGATCCCCCAAGCAGAGGTTATCTTAGAGAGTTTATTGAAGATTTCTCCCCTACAGAGTTTGGACAATGTTGTTCCTCTAATAGGAATTTTAGCTCAACTATTCCTCAGCAAAATTATCACTCGAGATACTGCTCTGGTATCATCGAAGAATCTTATTGGATAAGATGCTGCTTCGACCACCCAAAGAATCTCATGTGTTTAGAGATACTGCTTTGGTATCATCGAAGAACCTTATTAGATAAGGGACTGCTTCGACCACCCGAAGAATCTCAAGTGTTTAGAGATACTGCTTTGGTATCATCGAAGAACCTTATTAGATAAGGGACTGCTTCGACCACCCGAAGAATCTCAAGTGTTTAGAGATACTGCTTTGGTATCATCGAAGAACCTTATTGGATAAGGGACTGCTTCGACCACCCGAAGAATCTCAAGTGTTTAGAGATACTGCTTTGGTATCATCAAAGAATCTTATTGGATAAGATGCTGCTTCGACCACCCGAAGAATCTTATGTGTTTAGAGATACTGCTTTGGTATCATCGAAGAACCTTATTGGATAAGGGACTGCTTCGACTACCCGAAGAATCTCAAGTGTTTAGAGATACTGCTTTGGTATCATCGAAGAATCTTATTGGATAAGATGTTGTTTCGACCACCCGAAGAATCTCATGTGTTTAGAGATACTGCTTTGGTATCATCGAAGAACCTTATTAGATAAGGGACTGCTTTGACCACCCGAAGAATCTCAAGTGTTTAGAGATACTGCTTTGGTATCATCGAAGAACCTTATTGGATAAGGGACTGCTTCGACCACCCGAAGAATCTCATATGTTTATAGATACTGCTTTGGTATCATCGAAGAACCTTATTAGATAAGGGACTGCTTCGACCACCCGAAGAATCTCAAGTGTTTAGAGATACTGCTTTGGTATCATCGAAGAATCTTATTTGATAAGATGCTGCTTCGACCACCCGAAGAATCTCATGTGTTTAGAGATACTGCTTTGGTATCATCGAAGAATCTTATTGGATAAGATGCTGCTTCGACCACCCGAAGAATCTCATGTGTTTAGAGATACTGCTTTGGTATCATCGAAGAATGTTATTGGATAAGATGCTGCTTCGACCACCCGAAGAATCTCATGTGTTTAGAGATACTGCTTTGGTATCATCGAAGAACCTTATTAGATAAGGGACTGCTTCGACCACCCGAAGAATCTCAAGTGTTTAGAGATACTGCTTTATTATCATCGAAGAACCTTATTGCATAAGGGACTGCTTCGACCACCCGAAGAATCTCATATGTTTATAGATACTGCTTTGGTATCATCGAAGAACCTTATTAGATAAGGGACTGCTTCGACCACCCGAAGAATCTCAAGTGTTTAGAGATACTGCTTTGGTATCATCGAAGAATCTTATTTGATAAGATGCTGCTTCGACCACCCGAAGAATCTCATGTGTTTAGAGATACTGCTTTGGTATCATCGAAGAATCTTATTGGATAAGATGCTGCTTCGACCACCCGAAGAATATCACGTTTTCAGAGATACTGCTTTGGTATCATCGAAGAATCTTATTGGATAAGATGCTGCTTCGACCACCCGAAGAATCTCATGTGTTTATAGATACTTCTTTGGTATCATCGAAGAACCTTATTAGATAAGGGACTTTTTCGACCACCCGAAGAATCTCAAGTGTTTAGAGATACTGCTTTGGTATCATCGAAGAACCTTAATGGATAAGGGACTGCTTCGACCACCCGAAGAATCTCAAGTGTTTAGAGATACTGCTTTGGTATCATCGAAGAACCTTATTGGATAAGGGACTGCTTCGGCCACCCGAAGAATCTCAAGTGTTTAGTGATACTGCTTTGGTATCATCGAAGAACCTTATTTGATAAGATGCTGCTTCGACCACCCGAAGAATCTCATGTGTTTAGAGATACTGCTTTGGTATCATCGAAGAATCTTATTGGATAAGATGCTGCTTCGACCACCCGAAGAATCTAATGTGTTTAGAGATACTGCTTTGGTATCATCGAAGAATCTTATTGGATAAGATGCTGCTTCGACCACCCGAAGAATCTCATGTGTTTAGAGATACTGCTTTGGTATCATCGAAGAACCTTATTAGATAAGGGACTGCTTTGACCACCCGAAGAATCTCAAGTGTTTAGAGATACTGCTTTGGTATCATCGAAGAACCTTATTGGATAAGGGACTGCTTCGACCACCCGAAGAATCTCATATGTTTATAGATACTGCTTTGGTATCATCGAAGAACCTTATTAGATAAGGGACTGCTTCGACCACCCGAAGAATCTCAAGTGTTTAGAGATACTGCTTTGGTATCATCGAAGAATCTTATTTGATAAGATGCTGCTTCGACCACCCGAAGAATCTCATGTGTTTAGAGATACTGCTTTGGTATCATCGAAGAATCTTATTGGATAAGATGCTGCTTCGACCACCCAAAGAATCTCATGTGTTTAGAGATACTGCTTTGGTATCATCGAAGAATCTTATTGGATAAGATGCTGCTTCGACCACCCGAAGAATCTCATGTGTTTAGAGATACTGCTTTGGTATCATCGAAGAATCTTATTGGATAAGATGCTGCTTCGACCACCCGAAGAATCTCAAATTTTCAGAGATACTGCTTTGGTATCATCGAAGAACCTTATTGGATAAGGGACTGCTTCGACCACCCGAAGAATTTCATATGTTTAGAGATACTGCTTTGGTATCATCGAAGAACCTTATTAGATAAGGGACTGCTTCGACCACCCGAAGAATCTTAAGTGTTTAGAGATACTGCTTTGGTATCCTCGAAGAACCTTATTAGATAAGGGGACTGCTTCGACCAGCCGAAGAATCTCAAGTGTTTAGAGATACTGCTTTGGTATCATCGAAGAACCTTATTGGATAAGGGACTGCTTCGACCACCCGAAGAATATCAAGTTTTCAGAGATACTGCTTTGGTATCATCGAAGAACCTTATTGGATAAGGGACTGCTTCGACCACCCGAAGAATCTCATATGTTTATAGATACTTCTTTGGTATCATCGAAGAACCTTATTAGATAAGGGACTTTTTCGACCACCCGAAGAATCTCAAGTGTTTAGAGATACTGCTTTGGTATCATCGAAGAACCTTAATGGATAAGGGACTGCTTCGACCACCCGAAGAATCTCATGTGTTTAGAGATACTGCTTTGGTATCATCGAAGAATCTTATTGGATAAGATGCTGCTTCGACCACCCGAAGAATCTCAAATTTTCAGAGATACTGCTTTGGTATCATCGAAGAACCTTATTGGATAAGGGACTGCTTCGACCACCCGAAGAATCTCATATGTTTATAGATACTTCTTTGGTATCATCGAAGAACCTTATTAGATAAGGGACTTTTTCGACCACCCGAAGAATCTCAAGTGTTTAGAGATACTGCTTTGGTATCATCGAAGAACCTTAATGGATAAGGGACTGCTTCGACCACCCGAAGAATCTCAAGTGTTTAGAGATACTGCTTTGGTATCATCGAAGAACCTTATTGGATAAGGGACTGCTTCGACCACCCGAAGAATCTCAAGTGTTTAGTGATACTGCTTTGGTATCATCGAAGAACCTTATTGGATAAGGGACTGCTTCGACCACCCGAAGAATATCAAGTTTTCAGAGATACTGCTTTGGTATCATCGAAGAACCTTATTGGATAAGGGACTGCTTCGACCACCCGAAGAATCTCATATGTTTATAGATACTGCTTTGGTATCATCGAAGAACCTTATTATATAAGGGACTGCTTCGACCACCCGAAGAATCTCAAGTGTTTAGAGATATTGCTTTGGTATCATCGAAGAATGTTATTGGATAAGATGCTGCTTCGACCACCTGAAGAATTTCATGTGTTTAGAGAAACTGCTTTGGTATCATCGATGAATCTTATTGGATAAGATGCTGCTTCGACCACCCGAAGAATCTCATGTGTTTAGAGATACTGCTTTGGTATCATCGAAGAATCTTATTGGATAAGATGCTGCTTCGACCACCCGAAGAATCTTATGTGTTTAGAGATACTGCTTTGTGTCGCTTCCGCGAAAATAAGGTGCCGACAAAATGAAAGAGTCGCCACCTTTCGTTATTTATCCCTCAGAACAGGAAAGGAAACGATCGGAGAAACCTGACGAAAAGGTATAAGACAAGGTCATCGCAACCGTTGACTGGGTTCGGGAGTCGGTTACGCAAGGGGAAGGTATTAGCACCCCTCACGTCCATCGTACTCGATGGGATCCATGCTTGTTGTGTTTATCTGACGGGTTTGTTTTACTATCTACCTATCAAGGCCGGTCTAAAAAGAAAAGAAAATGACTCGGCAAAGCGTCGCGCTTTATGCCTAAGTATTCTCATCAGAGAATGAGAAATCAGAGTCAACGTAGTTCAGCTAAATACGGGTTACAGGGAAGGTGGCTCGCCAATACATCAGTATTGTGCCTACGTACTCTCAACAGGTATGAGAGATCAGAGCTTACGTAGTTTGGGATAATACGGATTACGGGGATTCAGATTCATCTGTTTTATCGTGTAGGGTTAACAAACAGTTCCAGTAGTTTGGTGTATGCAGCTTGCTCGTCAGAGGCTCGTGCGTTACCGTTTGCGGTAGAACTGGGAGTTAACGACACTCTTTTCTTCAGAAAAGCTTCCTTTGAATTACGGGCCCACAGGGCAAAAAAGGTTTGAAGTTTGTTTTCTGTCTTTTACGAAAGAACTGTTTTTTATGGTGTTAGTAGTTCGTACAGCACTAGAGACTATGACTTGGGAACGAATGCGTCGCATATCATTCAAAGGACGTATACTAAACATTCTAGAAGATTGAGAGGAGGCCGCTCAATTATCATTACCCAAGTAGCTTAAGGCTCGTAACGCGCTTATACTAACTTGCCTTTATTACGCTTTTTACTGTTGTTTCAAGATGAGAAGAGAACGAACTCTATGGGGAGACTATCAAGTCCTAATGTTGTCATGCCAAGGATTCATCCTATGGTTGAGGTTTGAAACAGGGAACTCCTAGAAGTTATCATGCATAGGTTTCAACCTAAAGTTCTAATCATCACTTCCTTATCAAAGGAAGTGAGATTCCTAGGGGATCATGTCAATGATAAACAGAACAGATAAAGTATCATCTTAAATAGTAAACAGTAAACGTCTGAAAATGCATGCAATGCAAGTGAGGGAGGAAATGTGTGTGGGGTGTCAGCCTCCACAAGCTCGTCTCGACCTCAAGCCAAGATATGAATAACTGTAATCATACAGAAGAAATAAAATAAAATGCCATCAAGCAAAATCACAAACCACATAGGCAAGGGAGCTGGGCTCTACCGAATACCCGCAAGCAAAGCCATACAGTAAAAGTACAAGCAGAGGGAGCAACTCAACCTCTAGTGCAATCATGCTCCTAGCTTAAATCAGTCTAAACATGAACTTATTCTAATGCATCAAGAAAATCACACAAGTCACATCAATACAGTTGCACAGAAAGCAAACAGACAGGAAAGAAAGCAGATCAACAACTTCCACAACTTCACAGCAAAGCTCCTCTGACATAAGTTCAGTCCTCAGTCTTCAACAACTCTTCAAGGCTTTCATCTTTAATAACAAGTATCAACTTGCTTCTTCAAGCTTTCAATGCATCAAACATAAGTATCAACTTATTCCTTCAAGCTTCAGCTCTTTCTTCAATCTCAACTGGATCTTCTTCACACAAGTGTCAACTTGTTCTTCTGATCTTCAAGCTTCAGCTTCAAAGTAGTCTCCAGACAAAAGGGAAGTGCAACCTCTAGCATCTTCAATCTTTTAACAATGAACTCCATCCTCTAGCAAGGGAGAAAGATTCATCTAACAAGAGCAAGGTTTGGATAGTGGAAAGCAAAGTGAAGACCAAAGGTCACCTCTAAGCATTCTACCATCAAGGAAAGGAACCCTCAAAGGTTCTACCACTTTGTGAGGAGCCATTCATCCTACCAAAGGAGGGATTAGGCCTTCACAATGGGACCTTATATCATAGGGAGGAATGGAAGTGATCAACACCTTCCATGTTTCATGAAAGAAGAGAAACTATCTAGAAGCTCTACTTACAAACCCTAATCTTAACACTTAAACAAAACTACCCCAAAAGAAGGGGAATCTTCACATCCAAGTTTCTTCAAGCATTCCACAGCAGCCAACACAAGTCTTCAACATCATCCGAGAGCAAGCAAAGCAAAACCCTAATCTAAGGGAACAAAAGAAGTCATTCTAGTTGAGTTAGCAAGTTAGGATCACCTAAAACTTAGTACTAAAGTTAATCCTAACTAAAATACTAAAACCAATTGTAATATCCTGCAAAAATAACTATGGGAACCTAATTCAATCAAGACTCTACCATACAAAATCCAGAGGTTGAATCATCCACCAAGTCCTAGAAATAAATCCTAAATCATGAGGTACTAAGGTTAAACCCTAAAACTAGAGCACCTAAAGTTTCAACTTAAAACTACCACCAAATTTCATCACAAAAATGTGAGAAAATTACTAGGGGAGCATGCATATCTATGCTATCTACACACACAAAATTAGCTCAAGAATCATCACCAGTTGCTCAAACAAAATTCAGCAAGACAAGGTATCAACCATGTCCATTTTAATATCAATTAATATTCAAAAAATGCACATAAAATCACAAATAAATGAATTCCTAATATTTTTATTCTACAAAATTCTAGATTCAATCATGAATCAGGGGAAAAAAAGTTTGGAATTAATTGATCAATTTTCCTATTTTTTGTGAATTATTTTCTAAGCCATATGAAATGAAGAAAATAAAGAAATCAAAAGAAATGATAAAACCTGCGTGGCAAATAGAAAATATAATCAGTTCAATTTCTGGATTGGGCCAAAAGGGGGTGTTGATATCAATCTGTCACCAGGCCCAGGCGCTTGAATTCATCTTCAATTATCAAGCTGAAAAAAAGAAATGCATACACACCAAGTTTCGAACCCATTCCCTCTCTCTGAATTACTCACCAATCCAAAACGGGGCGTTTTAAAGGGGGTTATGTGGCAAGCTCATGAACGCACGATGGTGAGACCAGTCAATGAATCCAAACGCTCACGTGATGCCAGCACATTAATGGAACGGTGCGTTTTGCTTCAGGCAAAGTCATCAACTGAAATTCAATCGTGGCCGTGGATGAGGGTTACCAAGTCAAGCTTTAGACAAGATCCAATGGCTCATGGCTTTCTTCTCCGTTCAAACATTCAGATGGGGGGAAATCACAGACGGTGGCCTGAACAGTGGCGCCACCGTCTTCTCCGGTGAGGTCAAGTACACAGGTCCTCAAAAATTACGAAATGAATCATCATCTTACTCATTTTTTCATGTTGATCATGAATCCAACCTTATAATCATCTAATTCCCTCTAGATTTTCAAACCCGATAGCATTTTCATAATACACCTCAATCTTGAATCTCATCAGATCTTCAATTAAAGGTATCAATCCAATCCTCATCTCATGGTGATCAATTTGCACTATCTAATCTTGATTATCCATCCAAGAAACTCTAGATTTCAGCCTCAACAGAAAATGATCATCATCCTAACTTGGCTCTATTCCACGAATTTCTGATCTAGAATCCAACTACACATTGCAAGGATCCTAACCACCTATAGATTTTTATCTATCTCCTCCTATATTATGCATAAGAGTGAAATGTACCAACCTGAGTTCAGAGAGGTAACAAAGATGGTTCTTGATCACTTCAACTCCAAGATGATGTAGATACACTCCAAATTCACTCCTGAAGCCTTTGCACACCTTGATTTGGCTTGATTCTTCTTCAATCTCAGAATATGATTTTAACTTGCATTCATGAAACTTCAACTCCACTCTCTTCTTCCAGCATCAATCTCTTCCAAAAAAATGGCTGAATGCACTCAATGACTTATATAGAAGTGAATGGCAAGGCCTAGAACTTTCTGGAATCATCCAAATGAGATTTTGGATTTTCAATTTCTCTCCAAAATATCATCCATGGAAGTCACGGTTCTGGCTCCCTTTGGGCATGGCAATGCTTGTAATCAACTTCTCATGAGATATTGAATGAGTTTGGTATGTTAATTTCCTTGTTTGCAAGCCAAAGGTGTGATTTTGATGTGTTGCTTCATCATGAAGAAATGTAATGGAATGGCATGAAAACATCCTCAAATCAAAATTCTAACATTGCCATTGTTTCTAAAACTATTTTTCCAATCAATTTGACCTATTATTTTGCCTCATTTGGTCACAAAATGAATTATTGAATTTTTGGTCATTTAATCCTTTTAATTCTTTCTTTTTCAAAATTCCTTGAACCAAGTCTCTCCTTGAGCCATTTCAATGCCCCCTTGATGCATGGTCAAGGTTAAAACCCCATTTTGAGAAACTTTCTAGTTGAACAAAATTTCATTTGAGGCCTCTAAGTTGGTGAAAATGGCCTATGATCACAAATGACCTATAATCACAAATACCCAAACTACCCTTGACTTATCAAAGCCATAACTTGAGTTCCACAAATCCTATCAAGGACTTCTAGTACTCTATAGAAAGCTAAGAGAATGAGGAACAACATTCATGTTGTCCAAAAGTCCATAGGAATCATCCTTCTTCGGAAAATGCTTCATGCAAGTTGGGAAACTTTCAAGCTCCAAATTCACATACCTCAAATGACCTGTAACTTGTCAAAGTCATAACTTGAGTTCTATAAATCCTATCAAGGACTTCTAGCACTAAAATTAAAGCTAAGGTCATGCTCTAAAACAATCATTTTGGGGTCAAGATGAGATGATAATCACATCTTGAGCTAAACTGCCTTGAAGATAGGGGTCAAACTAGGGGATTTTACACTGTCAAGCCTTAGAAACCCTAGCTTGAAACTTCTCAAACTCTTCAATCATGATGAGTTAACCTTGGAATCATCCTTATAACATCTCAATGTATCAATCCATGATCACATGATTCTTGAATTAAGTCTCAACTTTCTCCAAATCATCAGTTGAATTAGGGTTACCCCAATCAAACCCTAATTGCACCACTCAAGGCTGAGTCTTCTTAAACTTGCACAATGACCTATCTAGGCCTCAAAGTGATCTTCAATACTTCTCATGAGCTCTCTCAAGACCTCAAGTCTAACTTCATGGCTTCAGAATCATCTGATGGTCTTCCCCATAACTCTCAAGTTAGGAGACCCACATACTTGGTTTCAACCACTCTCTCTGAGGATCTTTCAACTTCTCTGACAAGGATATCAACCCTTAAACATCTGAATAACCTCCCTAGCTTGCTTCACAGTCTTGTGTAGCTCTTGATTGGTAATCATACCTCTTGATCTCCTGCATACATGTCAATGAAATGCAAATGATAATGCTAATGTGAATGAAATGAAACATAAGCTAGGTAAAGAAATGTTGGGCAAATTTTGGGGTGCAACAGCTGCCCCTATTCAAACGGCTTGGACCTGACTGGGTGAGAAGCGAATGGCTCTCAAACAATCAAGGTAAAAGACGGTTGAATACCAACAAACTCGAAAATTTGCCAACTGCACAAGTACACGGTACTCTGATGGGACGAATCTTCGGAAACTGAAATGATAGCTGCACGACAACTGGCTAGAAAAATACTGATCTGAACCTCTGTCAAGATGATTCTCTGATTTATCTGCCATCGTTGGGTCCTCAAATCGTCAAAGGATCATCGATTACCCGGTAACTGGTGATTTGCCAACCGCACAGGTAAACGATACTCTGATTGGTAGGAACATCTTCAAAACTGAACATGACATTTGCACGACAACTCGCTGGGGAATTGGTCACACGATAACCGGTGAAGGTTCTAATCTCCGTCAGGATAATTATTTGATTTTGCTATATATCTTCACCCTCAAGTCATCAAGGGATCACTAGTTACACGGTAAAAGGTAATGGATGGTTGATCATGCCGTCAGGCATTCTGCGTCATAGTAGAAGAATTCCTTATCGTCGCCTATGGACTCATCATGTCGCTAGGAATGTCGACAGTATCTTTGTTGGACTTCATCAGTAAGTCAATAAGGGATCACCGGTTACTCGGTAACTGGTGATGGGCTACTCTCAAATCTCCGTCGGGCATTCTGCGCCATCGGGTATTCAAAGAAATTTTTCGGGCGTCAGACGGACTCCGTCAATAAGTCGGGAATAGAATTCTTGGTCAATCATGAACCTGATAAGGATACCCGAACTTCCGCCATCAGGCACTCCGCATCAGCTGAGAGAACTGCCTCGACCTCACAGTCGGACTTCGTCAGTAAGTCAGGGGTTCTGGCACCGCTGTCGGACTTCAATCATCAAGTCTTCAAGGGAATCTAAACTTTTTTGTTCAACAACCTGCTGGGGATGACACATCTCCGCTAGGGATTCGGGAGAACTATCAAGTAACTCCACTTCGAGGATCCAGAAATCATTCCGGGTGAATCAACTCTGCTGAGGACTTCAAGAATCATCTTGGACAAATAACTCCGCTGGGGACTTCAAGAATCATCCTGAACCAAACAACTCTTTGGGGAAATCAAGAATCATCTTGAACAACAACTCCATCGGAAACTTCAAGAATCATCCTGAACCCATACTCTGCTGGAGATTTCAGGAATCATCCTGATCAACCAACTCTGCCAAGGACTCTAAGCATCAACTTGAGCAACCAACTCTGGCGACCTCACTAGGGATTTTAATAATCATCTTAAGCAATTAACTTCGCTGGGGAATTCAAGAGTCATCTTGAACCAACCATTCTGTGGGGAAATGCGAGAATCATCTTGACCCAAACAACTCTTCTGAGATTTCGGGAATCATCCTGAGCAAACACTCTTCCGAGGAACACCTACAAAACAAGAACGGTAACGACCCAGCTCATGTTTCATATGCATATGTTTTGACAATGGCGCAGTACTCTACACGGTGGACATGCTACGCGTTTTGGGTAAATGCTATGCAATCATGCAACATGCTATGACCCCATCAGAAAAATAAATGCCGAAGGGACAATCCTCCTGTCAAGGAGAAAGAACCACTCTGGTGGAGGAAGGAATAATCCTGCCAAGGAGAAGTAGTCACACCAATCTCAATTGGACTCCGCCTGGGGAAACGAACTTCAGTCGACTGCTGCAGGGGAACGAAATTCTACAAGAACCTGAACCCGCTCAACCGGGTATTCAAACCACAAACTGCTGAGGGAAGCGATGTCAATCACAGAAATAAACTGCACGGCCTTCGCGGCAAACTTTCCTGGAGATAACGACTCCGGTGGGGAAATACAGCATCAGCTATTCAACACTCCACTGGGGAAAACCAATCAGGGCCCAAGCGGCTTCCAAGGACTCGGCTCTCTTGGGGATTTGCCAACTCGGCTGGGGAAGAAGAAATCATCCTGCTTGCTGGGGAGAGTACAACTCTGTGGGGAATTTCAATTCTCTTGGAGACTTCAGTCTGGATCACCGGAAAACTACACTTGCGAGTAATCTTCTACGAGACCTGCACTTTTGACCCGGTGCTAGGGAATGAACGTGCACTTCAGTGCCTGACTCAGCTGGGGAGATGGTGATCCTTCAAGCTACATCTGGTTGGGGGAGAGAATCTTCTCTACTTGGGGATACATATCAATGTTCCTGGTTCCGTATTCATACTCTGCGGGGAGATGCTGCTACACTTGTTGGGGAAGAAGGAATCATCCTACTTGGGGACGCATACAGCGTACTGCCTGGACCGTGCCACCTGCAACAACACAAACAAACAGACAAGATACCCTTCTCAAAGGGACCTATCAAGGTTATCATCTTATGACAATGTTCAAGTAATTCATTATTTCAACAATCAGTGGCCTAGGCCAGTAAGTTTATGTATGCGCATTTTATCAAAAACATCGGCGTTCTCTTTCGCAAACAAAACAAATGGATGCTAAACAAGCAAACAGAATTGCTGAATAGTATATTTTTCATTGATACGAACCCCTGAATGGGAAAAATGTTTTACAACAGATGCAAGCTCCTAGAATAAGGAAGCTGCGCGAAAACATAAATATACATCAGTATATACACAAATGTCGGCAATGTGGCGTAGACGAACACCGTGAGTTGATCCCTCTATGACCCACT